>JANSLP010000206.1:0-57299 GCA_029298735.1 Ophiostoma sp. CBS 140.51
AGTAGGGACCCAAAGAAGCCTCCCAAGAAAAACGAATAACGGATATGAATGAATGCCGGCCAGGCAATGACAGGACGGGAAGCAAAGAAGCAAAAATAAAATAAAAATAGTACAAAAAATATGAATAGAAATTCACAAGAAGTCTAGGTGTCGTACGGAGTATGGTGAACGGAGAAGTTCGGCCCTAGAATGGTCTCAGTCTCGGTGAGTCACTTTTCTGCACGTGTTCAAGAAATGTCAGGATAATAGTTTGTAGTTTTGTTATTATTGGTAGTAAGATAGTAATACAGTAGGAGGTCTTTTTGGATGATGAAGATGAAAGAAGATGAAGACCAAACACCACCGAGTACGAGGCTGTGAAGGCAAATCAAGATCCAAAAGAGAAAATGTAATAGGAAAAGGAAAAAAAAAACACCAACACCTCCGAATGTTACCAACTGCCCGCCTTTCCAATTCCAACCTCCCCCAATGAGAGAAGAATAAAACAAATGAAAACCATACAAAAAGATTGTAACACCAGTAAAGAGAAGAAAGACAAGAAAAAAACAACGCTCGCTAGCAACGAGGGGCCTCCTCCCAAGAGGTATTTTATGGCCACCTCTTTTCATATGAATTCATCAATGGAACGCACAATGGGCGTTTCGCCCTTGGTGGGCGGGCTGCGTGGATCATCCACCTGCGGGGGCCGGCCAAAGGGGAAGAAGGGATCGCGCGGGAACATGGTTTCCCGTGGCGAGAAGAGCTCGTTCGACAGCTCCTTATCCTTCTCCTTGTCGTCGACATTGCCCGGCGTCGGTGGCACCTCGACAAAGCGCACGTCACCACCCGACGACACCTCGGCCGAGAATTGCGGCTGATGGTCGTGCAACTGGTCGTGCAGCGGGTTGTTCGTCATGGTCTCGGCGCGAGGTGACATGAGTGGCTCGTCGTCTTCCACATAGGCGGGGCGGACGGTAATTGTTTGCTCAGGCACTGGCGACGGCTTGACGCTAATGCTGGGTAGGTTGAAGAAGGACGTCTTGAAGGTTGGCGCAGGCGGGGCGTTGATCGTAGTAGTAGTAGTAGTGGTGGTAGTGGTAGTTTTGGTAGGAATAGGGTTGCTGAAGTTAATGGGCGCAAAGGAAGGGCCCATGTTACGGGCCAGGATGCTGTCCAAGCCGTCACTGCAGGAGCTGCGTGGCGGAGGGAATCCTGGGCTCAGGAGCGGGAAGCCTGACGACGAGGGATTCGATCTCGAGCTGTCGGGGAACTCGCCAAAGCGGTGTGCAGCAAAGCCAGGCGAAGGAGGCGGGCGCATGAAGCCGCCACCACCCATGCCATTGCCAGCCCCTGGCAGAGTCAGGCCGCCGCTACCACCAAAGCCCTGGGACATTGGTGGCGGGTTCAGCTTTGGTGGCTGCAGGGCAGTCGATGTGAATCCAAAGTCGAACCGACCAAACCGCTGTGGGTCGTTCTCGTCTTCCTTCTCATCCCAAGAAAAGCTGGAAGGTGCCGAGGATGGGCCCGGCGAGATGGCTTCCCGGCTGTTGGGCGTCGAGTTACCTCGTGGCCGCATGGGGCTTCTCTCTGGGCTGCGCATTGCTGCGCTCCCGCTGCCGTTCGAGTCCTCGGCAGGCAGAGGAGCAGACAGCGGCTCCTTGGGCGAGATTTCAATCGCATCCATGGAAAGGGCGGCACGGTGCTTGGTCGGGCTCCGGCCGGGACGCAGCCAGGAGCCGGAGGTCGAGGCTCTCCGCTTGCCGACCTCCTTCTGGAAATCTTGCAGGCAGTACATGAGCCGCATGTTGGGGCTGATCCATCTGCTCTTGGCCTGGGCAGCATAGTACGAATCGTTGACGCTCAATTCCGGGTTTTGGTACATGCCGTATGCGATGATCAGACTGGCCGATCGGCTGGCGCCCTGCTGGCAGTGGATCAGGACCTTCTTCCCGTCCTTCGTCCGCTTGTCGATCGTTTCGCAAAGTGTCATAAGATCCTGGCCAATATCGGTATTATGGTCCCAAGGAATGTGGATGTACTCGGGCTCTTTCAGGGTTTGAGTGGCTTTTGGGGTAGTGGGGGTGTTGTCCTCATTGTTCGCGTCGGTCGCACCAGTAGGCTCGGCTAGCGTCAGGGACAATGCAGGAGCTTTCCGCTTGAGGCGGGAAGAGGGAGAGGGAAAAGTTTGTGTGAGGGTTTGTGTCGCCTCCGGAGAGGTAGCGCTGGGTTCAATGACCATTGGTATCGTGGTCGGCTCCATCACCATAGGAATGCTGCCATTTGTCTGTTGGGAATCTTCAGTTGCAGGTGTAGCCTCCTGATCCTGCTCCATAACCGGCTCCATAATCGGAGTCAGTTTTGGCACAGAGATTCTCAGCTCGTCCAGCTGCGGCGGCGATGGCTGCCGTTGCTGCCGTGGCGGGGGCGGGGACGGCCGTCTCGGAGCCTTTGCGGCGTTGAACTTAAAGGGGTTGTTCACCTCGCGGGCCACATTGATGACAACGTCGAAACGCGACGCCTCCTCTGCTGTCGGCTCGAGGTACAAGTAGACATTGTCGTCGTAGATGGCAATCGGGCCATCGGGGTAGCCGGGTGTCTTCTGGTCCTCGTTGTTCTCGACCTCGTGGTACGGCTCAAACTCGTACGCGGCGCGGTTCGCTATTTGCGCGCGGATTGGTGATTCCTCTTCGAGAATTGTTGCGTCAAATCCAGTCGGGCCAGCCGGTTTGGAAGGGCGCAGGAATTCAGAGAGGCCGGACTCGTTGCGCTCGAGAACGGTAGGAAAGGACATGCCACCCGGAGGGCCAAACGTCGAGGACTTGAGCGACGAAAGAATGTGTGGTGACGATGTCGAGTGCTTCAACGCGCGCCGCTGGAGAATAGGCGGGATCACTAGGGATGGTGACTGCGGTACCTCAATTGCCGTGGCCTTGAGTTCGTGGGTTGTTGTCTTTAAGCTGAGCTGGCTAGGTTTGCGCTTCATGGCGGGGATTTGTGGCTTGATGAACGAGGGCGAAGTCGGTTCCGAGATCTGCGTCGACGCTGACAATGTGGGCGACACGAACGGCGGCTGAATAGACAGACCCTTCATGTTGCGCGCGCGTCGTGGTGAGGGCGAAGTCATGGGCCGCTCAAGACCGGGACCGTTGTTGCTATTGTTGTTCGGGTCAATGACCGATAGCGAAGCCAGGCCAACTGACATGGAGGAGAAACCGCCAAAAGATGGACCGGGGAAGGCGGCGAGCGGCACGAGGTTTATTGGTGAGTCGGGCGAGGAGGAGGGCGAAGGGTCGGAGAGGGAGGACGAGTCGGTACAAGACATTGTGGTTGTTGGCGACGAGTCGGCCGACTCGGACATTTGTGTGGACGTGCTGTCGTGATGGCGGTGCGACGGATCAGAGAGCGAGGGTGGCGCAGCGGCGCCCGTGTTGGCGGTTGTGGAGGAAGGATGAGCGTGGCTGTTCAGCTGCTTTTCGGCGAAGCTTGAGCCGGGGAAGCCTATTATTTTGGGGTCGACAACGGTGACTGTGCTCTGGTCGTCCATGGTCTCGGCGCCCAAGTCGAAGACGGACATAAAGGACGGTATTTGGTCCTCGTATAATCGGGGTGCGGTGGCCGAAGGCATTGTCGAAAAGGGAGGAGGCGGAACTCGGAAGGAAGGTCGAGAGGGAATGGAGGAGAGAGAGGCGAGGGGCCTTTGTTCGTCGTAGGTGCTGCTGCTGGAGGATGTGCCGTCCGGTCTCGTTGGCAGAGTGCCGGCGTGGTCGTTGGGAGTCTCCAGCTTTGCTTCTGCTGCGCTGAGACCCAGTACACGAGAACCGCCTGGGTGTTGTACTGGTCGGAGGGAAAAGGCGGGAAAGAGAAAGAGAGAAAGAGAGGAAAAGAGAAAGATAGAAAGATAGATTGAGAGCCGAATATTAAGAGTCGAAAAGGACGAGAAGATTGGTTCCTGTCGCTGGGAAAACCAGTAACGCAGCAAACAAGAAGTTGATTAGGGCGGAGTTTGTTGAGTGAAAGAAAACGGCAAAGAAGCGAAGCAACAGTTCGAGAGAAGGAGGGCTGAAAGACAAAGGCCGGCCGAAAGAGAAAGAAGAAAGAAAGAAGAGGTGGAAAGCAAACGAGTTTCTGGTCTAGGGAGGATCTAACACATTGTCGATTGTACCGTAGTAGAGTCGAAAGGCAAGCGCCGCGGGGGTCGAGAGAGGAAAGAAAGAAAGAAAGTAAGAAAGAAGTCAAGAAAAGGGAATAAAAGGAAAGACGAAAAGCGAAAAGACTAAAGCGGACGCGAAAAGAGGAGGAGGATATTTGAAAGAGAGGCGAGCGCAAGTCAATACGGCGGGCGTCGTTCAGTCGGACTCTCTCGAATCGTGGCGGCGATGGAAGGGTTTGGTGATGTTCCCGAGAGGAAGAGAAGAAAACAGGATAAAGTGTAAAAGAAAACAAATAGGAGAGAGGGAGAGAGAATTGGGCGGACAGGAACAGAAGTCAGGATACGTTTGGGTGTGGGTGAGTAGAGTTGCGGGAAGGAAAGAGACAAAAGGACGAAAAGACGGCCAGCAAACGGATTTGACTAGCGCTGGGTGTGCGAGGGACAAGGGACAAGGGAGGAACGAGGAGGGGGAAACCAGAGAGAACGAAGGAAAGAGGCGGCGGGTGAGATGTGAGGCGCTGTAAATGCACGCCCGTCAGTCTGTGAACGTTGAACAGGGAAGGAAGGACCAGAAAACAAAAAAGGCCTGGCGGTTCGGGTCTGCCTTTGTTCAGCAACAGGATGGAGACCAGCAGGGGTTTGCCTGGGAATTGGAAGGGGATGGGGATGATTGGAGGGTGGTGGAGTTCTTGTGTGGAGAGGGAAAGCGCGAGCGACAAACGGAGAAAGAACGAGGGTGGGATCGAAGACCAGAAAGTTGGTGCTGAGGAAACAGGGCCGTTCTTCTCGCCTGGGCGGGAAGGTCTGAGAATAAACACAAAGAAAGTATAAAAGAGGGGGCGGCACGAGCGACGGGCGGCGGCCACGGGTATGGCAGTCGCGACCAGTGTGCACAACTCTACAGAGCAAGTACTTGTATTTTATGTATTGTGTGTATGATGAAAAGGGAGGAAGGAGCGAGCGGAACCGATGAATAGGCGAATAGAAAGGACGGCGGATCGAGGGTTCCAGGTCGAGGGCCGAACAAACGTCGAGGGCGCGTGGGAAAGAAGACGAGTAAGATCTACAACAAGCAGACACGAAAGAGAGAGACAGCGCTTTGCGCGCAACAAACAGCGAGCGAGACACAGAGAGCAGAGGATTCGAATGGGGGGAATTGCGGTCGTGGTGAAGCCAAAAGAGCCAAAAACAGGCACAGAAGAGAAAAGCGGGCCTCGCGTGGGCGGCTTTGCCTGTCGTTCCTTCTCGTCTTTCGCTTCTGTCGCCGTTGGCAGGAAGAAGTCGCAGTCGCACTTTCCCTCCAGGCCCTGCGCGCGGGAAAGCCAAAGTGTCGTGTTGGAGCGTGCATGCTGTGGCTTACTGGTAGGGCGCCCCACTTCGCTCAGTGGCCGACGAATCAGCGCGCACATCGCCAGCGTCTGGAACACCCATCCCCTGTCCGGGCGGCCAATCAGCACGCGGCAATCTGCTGGAGCGGCGTTTCGACTGGTTCTGGCGCCTACTATAAATAGAATCTCCAGCCAATGGGCGCTCTTGCTCCAAATTTAACGATGTGAGAGGGAAGGAGAGAGGGCCATTATTATGGCGAGGGACGAGGAAACGAGGAGGCACCCTCTCCGTCGCAGGGGGAAGGTGCAGTCGGTGCGGCCTTTTTTCCAGTTGCATGGTGCTCTTGCCTCTTGCCGCTTCATATTCTCCGTTCTTTTGCATCTGGCCTTTTCAGTTCACCAATATGGAGTATGAGTGCACGATATTTCGAGGATTCAAACTCCGTACGGAATACCGCACCGAGGCCCTGGCCGTTTTGTTGGCGCCGTGGCGTCTTGCATCATTTTATTGCAGGTGTCCTGGCCGCACTCGCTGGCCGTCCTCGTCCCGTCCTCTATGTGCGACTGAGACGGCCGTTTTGCTTGAACAAATACATAAGGTCCGCGATATTGACAACATTGCGAGTCAGGAATAAACGCGCCTGCTCCTATTTTCTTTTCTTTCTGTTCCTAGAATACCTTTGCCGCCCAAAGTGCGCCTGTTGTCTCGCCAGCCACGCCGCACCCAGCAGGCCGTGTGGCCGCCCATGCTTCTTGACAGGGCCTGGCCGGTCCTTGAAATCGCATGGCAAAACGACAAAACGATTGAAAACGACGTTGTCAAGACGAAAGACGAGAGCGAAGGCTCCATACTTTCGTACTGCGACGTTTTACGGGGTAATATTACGCAGCTGGGCGCGTGCTGCGCTCTCGTACCCCTGGCTGGTTGTCACAGCGGGTTTTCTTTCTTTTCACTCTTTGCTTGTGCTCTCGTCCTTTTGTCGTCTTGTGCTCTCTTTTCTGCCCATCTGCCCTGCCTGCCCTTCACCACAATCCCTGTCCCTGTCCTGCCTGGCCGCTTGTCCCGCTCTGCCACTGTTCCTCGTTCCCTTGTTCCCTCATCACCCTTACCCTCAACATCCCTGCTTGTTTCTTCCTGCCCGAGGTGTCAGCTTCTTTTTGTTTCCCCCATTTTTTATTTTATTTTTATTTCCTTTCCCAGGGCCTGGCCTTGCCCAGAGACAGAACTAATTTCTCAGTTCCAGGTCTACTTTCTTTTTTCAGGGTGGTCTGGCACGACCTGGTCTGGTCTGGACGAGTGGACAGCCTGGATGGATTTGTGGATGACAAGATGACAAGAGCACGCAAAAAGGGCCACCAACGGATCTCGTCAGATGCAACAGATGCAACGATACTCCGTCCTCCGTACTTTCATGAAATCATCTGCCTGACGTCTGAAGCTCTCAACATCTGAGCCTCTTTTGCGTGTGTGGATTGCTGTCGTCGGCCCGTCAATGCCATTTGAGGACCGCCGCACGATCTCGTCCCAAGTTGACTGTTTCGTCGCCTGTCGTACCCCTGAAGCAATGGGGCAATGGAACGCTGAAAGGCCCCTGGCCAGCCCATTGTGCTGTCTTCTGGTGCTTTCTGGTGTTTCTGATGCTTCGTTGCTGGGCCAAGGGCCCCTGAACCCCGGTAAAAGGAAAGGCCTGAACAATGGACAGTTCCCCTTGTCATGGGCTTTCCTGATTGCCGTGTCTTTTGACATGCGACGAAAAGAAGGGTTGAAAGGGGTCGAGGGGGTCCTGGCATGGCATTCTCGTGCTCCTTCTTTTCATATTCGATGCAGGAAAGGTGAAGGAAAGGAAAACAAGACCCTCTCTCTCAGCCCCTTTGCCGATGGCAATAAACAATGCTGCAACAGGGCTTGGCCCTCGGCATGTTCTGAGAATTTTTGGGAATATTATTAAGCTGTCATATGTAGTTTCTAGACACATACGAAGCAAGATGCATCACATAATGAAGCTCCTCCGTGTTGCATAAAGGACTGTTGGGAAATGCAAGCCTTCACCGCTTCACCACTTGCATGCTTGTCTACATGTATTACACGGAGCAACGAGGCAAAAGTCACCTGCAGGGACCCAGTGCTTCCCGTGTAGACGTTCCCCTTTTCATTTTCCTCCGCCATGTCGTCTTCTGTCCTTCCATCTGCACGTCTTTAGCTGTTCCGTTCTTTTTGCAACTGTTGGAAAATCGGATTGGAACGACCCGGAGCACAAAGAGCACAAAGAAAAGAAGGTTAGAAGGCATCGAAATAGAACGCCCTCCTACTACGACATCACGACGACGCGTTCCTGAATGGTCCCAGGTATTCCCTGCTTGCCTCGGGAGGACGCGAACTGGCCCCAAGACATACCCCGGCTAGGGTCAGACACGCGACTCTCACCTCTTCTTCCAGGCCGCAGGCGTCATCAGAATGAGCCCCTCTTATCGTGGAGTATCTTATGTATTTCTTACTCGATAGATTATCGACGGCACGAAGACGACGCGAACTGAAGAAAATGGAGAAAAATGTGTGTACTCAGTAATGAGCGTGCCAAAATAGTACAAAGCTCAGTACGTCAGCCCCGAGCAAAACGAGATGTTGGTTAAGATTAAATTAGACCAACGATGGCGGAGATGATGGGCAATCGAATCTTCAGCACCCTGGGATAGTACAAAGTATGGATCCAAGACCCCCAAGATAGAACCCAAGATACTAAAAAGACGTGATATGACCGAAATGCTATTTTTACAACCATTCCAAGACAAGGCAAGATGTTCGTTCGATCAGTGTTCAAGATTTCATTGGAGAAAAAGACAGAACAAGTGTGCTCACCGTGGTGAACTCTCATAACATATGACAACCAGCCGAGGCATCAGAAAAAAGAAGGCAAGTGACAAGACAAAGATAGATCGATACCCGAGAAATCAGAAAGAAAAAAAGAGGCCTCTGCTTCTCACCGAAATTGACTCCCGACATCTTGCTTCCTTTTTTGTTGCCTCTTATTTCTTCTTGTCAGCCTCGAATGTTTGATTTTGCCGTCTTCGTTCAGCTCATTCAAAACAAATGACGCCTCCTAAGCCTTGGGGGCCTGGGCAGTTGACCTGAAATCTACTTCGTTAGAAGCTGGAGGATTTCACGAGTCGATGCTGCCAACCCTCAAAAGGGGCAAGGCTGTGTGTTTTCTGTGGTCCTCCTCTTTTTTTTTTTCTTTTTTTGCTTTTTCGTCTTTGCTGCTTGTCCACTCTGCCCACCATGAGCCACCTAGGGCCACCTGGAGCCACCTTTTCTCCCGAATAAAAAGGCTCCAACAGGACAAGGTTTCCCCCGGACAAAACCTGAAACGCTACCAATTTGGCGTGCTTCCCACCCTTTCTTCTTTTTTGAGAAAGAGAAGGATCCACACACACATTTTGGACTCGGCTCGCAGACGCAGACTGGCAGACTTTCGTCGCGTACGTTCGTACTCACAGCACAAAATCGTGCACGTCCACCATCGCCTCGTTTTTTCTTTGCTTTTTCTTATTCGGCCCTCTAATTCAAGAGTTTGTTTTCCTTCTATTTTTGCGTCCAAGCTCCCTGGACCGCTACGAGTAGCTCCCGGATCGTGAGTGCACTTGGCCCTGTGAAAGGAAGTAATAGTGGACTTTCAAGTTCTGAACTCGAGAGAGATGTTGCACAACGCAGGGTCCATGGAGCTAAAATGGCACCAAATATCCACAATTTATCTCCCGGATTGCACCGTGCACGCTTGCACTGCAGATGCAGACAAGAGAAAAAAAGATGCGGTCTCACAGTTATCGAAATATCAAAGATGCAAATATATTGTGGAAGTAGATAAAAGAGACAAGCCAGACTCCAGAATTTGAATTGAACAATCTCACAGTGCTTTTGTGGCTGCACCAGCACCAGGGTGAGGATAAATAAAGGATCGTGCATGCATATGAGGATGGATCACTGATCGAAAGAAGGAAAGTTGCAATCGCAACTCAAAAAAAAAAGTCGAAACAAAAGGAAACAAACAAGAAACAATACGACTACGACGTTGTACGGAAGCTCCAAAATGTGGCGAGCACGGGAGAAGCCGGGTGACTGCATCTGGAAAGTAAACAAAAGATAAAAATAATCAAAATTGAAAAGGGTCAGAACAAACAAGGTTGTAGATATCAGCACATACAAAAGTACTGTTTGCAATCCTGACGGCCTCGCTTCCACGGGCAGGAGCACCCCGGACTGAACGGGCCTTCCTCCGAGGTGAGCCATGCTATCCTTGCAGGCTGTCAACTTAATACGGAGCACATCAACTGAGATATATCTTGCAAGGCACTTGACGTTTGTTGATTTTGGCATATCACGATGCCACGGCCGGGATACCCAGCACGAACGTGGCCGTGTGCTTCCGTAGAATAAATACCGTGTCTCATGAGTGCTTGTATGGGGGCCTGCGAGTATTATATCGACCCCCGAATAGTGTTTTGCATTGAAGGAATAGCCTCGAGGAAGTACAAAATGCGCGAAATTTGAGTTTCGAACGGCATGGTCAAATCCAGGCACCAGCAATGAACACATTGCAAGATGTGCTTCAGAAAACGAAAAGTAGAAGTAAAAGCCGCAGAAAGCAAACAAATATGAATTTCTATATACCTGGAACCCGTCACAGACAGATTGCCGGGCGGGCGGGAGGTGGAGGCTGTTACCGTATATATGGTATCTTAAGCATCGTCTTTACGGTTGCCATCGTCGTGGTTGCTGTAAACAAAACAAACATGGGTAAATTGAAGTCCAAATCAAGGTGGAAGACGGTAAAAGAATACAATGGTAGAATGGGAAAGGGGAAATTGGTCAACCGGATGAAATCAAATACCACGAGGTATACTACGGATGAAATTCAATATCATGATGGATATAAAAAATTGCAAACTAACATCTGCAACAGCCGCCTCGGCAACAACAACGACACGGCAGGTATCCCGCAAGGCTGAAATTTTGTCATGCAAGAGAAAGATGCGAAACAAAATAGAGTTGGATGTTGTAGATGGTGCTGTTTTCGTCCCCCACGCACACCCTCTTTGATCATGAGAGATCGAGATCGCGTGCTCCCATCTCTGGATTCCCGTTTCTGTTTTGATATGTCGGTTGCCTGTCTCGCCTGGTCAGCACAAAAGCCGTACCGTCCCGGCTTGGACGAACGCCGTGGGAAGAGGACCACGGAGGAGAAACTGTTTTGCGTGTAGGCGAGTTTCAAAGAGATGGAAGAGCACCTGAAGCAAGCTTTGAGGATATGCAAGACACATGGATATATCCCGTATGCTTAAAAAGGGGAAGACGCAACAGACATGGTGACGAAACCGGTGATATATGCCCGAAAGTCTAGAACCCAGGACCGCGGGCGAGGTACCTGGATTCAGGCACGAACATGTGCGTGCACATCTCGGGTTCTCGTCATGACCGGTGTGTATGCTCCGGTTGAATTTTGATGCCTGCCACATGGCATAGTGACGAATTGTTTGAATATTTACGTCTCGGTGCACGTCGAATGGGCACATATTTTTGTCTTTGATATTTCTTCTCGAGGCGTTCACTTTGCTTTTGGTTACAGATGCTCACCCGCATCCTACCCGAGGTCTTCCTATGCCTATGATATCATGGCTCTGTATTTTCCTCAGTCTCCCGACATATATCTACCTCTAACGCTACCCACCAGCATGCCGCGGCAGCCTATTTGTCTCACAGCATAGGTTGTGGTTTGCTTCATGTCAGCTAAACATAGCTTGTTATGAAATTTTGTGCACACGGCATGAGCTTTGTTGTGCAGCAGCACATGGCCATATGACAGCGTACAAAATGAGTGAGGCAGTTTCAAGACGTCCAAACAGGGAACATAAATGAAGGCATGTGACGTGATAAAAATGCTGTGCATCCTCCGCTGTGTATGCATGTGTTGCCGGCTTACTCCATTTACTTTTTCGATATATTGTGCTGGTGGATTGTGTGTTGTGTCGTGTCACCTCTGTCACAGGTTGAAGCCTCACCGTGCTGCCAAGCAGAAGGAGGAGGAATGCACGACGTCAACTGCAGAAGCGATGCATCACTCTAGACCGGGTCTACCTCTGAAACGAAAATGTTAAAATATGGAAGGAGAGGTATGCTGTTGTAATCATCATGGGGTTCATGTTCGATTCTTACAGCCCTCTCCATAACACCAGTAGCTTTGAGACTACAACAAAGGCATCTCCTTCTATGCCACGGATAGCGCATCGTTCAAAAAAAAAAGCTACAGAATACTTCCACTCTTACAATATAAGACTCTCTATTGTGACCTCAAAAGGACACTGCACAAAATAAAGAAGAGGGGTGGTGTGGCGATCAAACGGTTCTGGTGTGTACGGAGTTGAAGTATCAGCCCCTCTCTCACGCTCCCATTCCCGCCAGCTGGACGAAACAAATACCTCCTGTGTAGCTGTATCAAAAGTAAGAATGACGGGAGCTGCCCGTAATACACATACCTATTGTGCACATGTTTGTTTGTTTGTTGAGTCACGAAGAGGGGAGGGGTCGTGATGTCACTGTTGTGTTTTAGATTGGAGGAGCTGTTTGTCTCTTTTTCTTTCTTGCTTGTTTGTCATCGTGACGTTGAACACGGGACTGTTATCATGTGCAAAGAGCTCTCTTTGTTTTATTCTTCTATTTTCACTTCATCCGCCGTACGGAGGCACCTTCGTACGGAGTTGTGGTGTTTCATACACCGGAGGGGTCTCCGTCAGGTTCGGCTGGGGTTCACCCCGGAGCACCGCTCGCATCCGGCCGTAGCATTTTCATTTGTTTTGAAAACTAGAGATATAACGAGAAAAGAAAAGAAAAGCATCCCGTTGGTAGAGTTGCGTTGTTGCAATTTTGTGCTTTGACAATTATGATTTTCTTTTATTAAACTGTCGCCATTTTCTCTCCGAGACGCACGCACGCCCCTTTTTTGTCTGCGACTATTTCCATGTTGGTGCCCCCGTATTGAAGCATTTTGTTTATTTTGACTCTCACTACGACGTATTCTATCCCCTCCATACAACCCGGCGTCAGACTACACTCTGCGTTCAAAGTCGTAATATGCAGCGGGCCGTTGAGGAGCTGCCTCTTTTGCTTACAAGCCATCCAGGCTCCTTCTCCCTGCCGCCCCCGGACTCGAGAAATGTCATTTTGCTCTCCGTATGGCATCAATGTCCGCGTCCCGTTGCTTTCTTGACCGAGGTCTGGTCTGGGCCAACGGCAGATGCTCCATCAAGAGTGTACGCTGTATGGAGCATTTTTGGAGGACCATGTGCAGACAATTAGACCTCACACTGCATCAGCCAACCTTAATTATCAGACGCTCCTCTTTGGGTCTCTTGGTATTTCCCTTTTCGACCTGCACAGCGCGTCTTGTTTGCTCCATCTGACAGACTGCTGTCCACTTTTCATCATGCAAGTCGTCTTGCTCCCTACTCCGTATACTATGTATGCAAGGCCCGCAAGTGCCACATCCTGCCCGGTAGACAGTGGACGAGGGAATGAGGAAACATCGCGCTGGCGACGGTTCCTTTCAGAATGGGAGTCCAGGTTGTCAGCGAGCATGTCCGCTGCCGGTAGAGCACGACGGGCAAAGGCCATAGCTTCTTGTGCAGCCAGAAGGATGCTGGGAAAAACTTGAAATCCAGGGCCCTGGCGAGCATGGCTTCCGTCCTTTTGCCACGTCGACTTCGACACGAACAACACGAACAGACTGTGCGAGATCCTGGTCTCTAGGTACTCGCGTCCTTCCCGTTTTCTTGTCCCCCCCGACGCAAGGGACGAGAAAACTGGGAATTCATGTGAGATTCGTGCATGTTCACTTCCCTCTTGTCGCCTTTGTCTCTTCTCAGTCTCTTCCCATCTTTCTCTTTCTCATTTTCATCCCATTTTTAGGCCCATGTGGGAGTGGAAAAGAGAAAAGGACCCTGGGTGAACACGCTTTTGTTGAGCGAGGGAAGCAACCAAAATCCACCGAACCCACAAGGAACGACACCGGCATGTTGCGCTGTGGATGAGGGCAGGGCCCGTGAGAAAAAGCGCGACTTCAAGAAGGGGGAGAAAAGCGTGTGAGTGGGACGGCGGATGGAGGGATTGGGGTGGAAACGAACAATGGATATTGGATTTGCTGTTGACTGGGGGCCCTTCGCGTTTGTTTGAATAGCCCAAAAGTAGAAAGTGATATGAGAGCCAGAAGAGAAAAAGGATGAGATGGGGGGATATTGAAACGGCCAATGGAGACGCTAAGCAAGGGGAGCAATGGATCGAGGCTTGAGTGGAAAGGGAAAAAAGGAAAGGGAAGCGAGGTAAAAGAGTGGCAACAAAGTTATCCAAAAACGCGCGCGACAGACACATGAAAAAGAGAGATGAGAGTAAAATAGGAAAAGAAAGACAAGAAACAAGATCAAAAATGAGAAAAAAGAAGAGGAAGAAAAAGGAAAGGAGGCACAGAAGGGAGACAACAACGAATATTGCCACGTTCGATGCCTTTTCGATCCCAAACCAGGCGCGCTTGCACATCCCTTACAGTGATGATCGGAACACTCGTGGCTGCCGTGGTGCTGCATGAGGCTCGCATCATTGCCGCTCCCGTCAAAAAAAGTTTCAGACGACCCCGAGAAATGGTAAGACATAGCTGAGAGCCAGTCTGCGAATCGTCTGGGCCGCATTCGTATCGGGTAAAGTTGATTTTGTCGTCTGGCAGGGAAACAGACATCAAGCCGTCGACTCACTCGTTGCGGTATCGCGGTACATATCGCGGTCCTGGTTGTGGTCGACTAACACGCACCGCGTGTGCTTTGGACCTTTCTTGTGCATTTTGTGGGCACGGCTTCCTGCACGACACAGGGGACGCAAAAAGGTGGGAAAAGGCGACGGTGGTGGGTTTGCTTGTAGTTGAAGTGACAAAGCGTCCACCTTCGTTTATATTTTTAAGGGGGGAAAAGGAGATACAGATTGGACAAGGGGTGCAGACTGCAAGGTGCAAACGAGAATCTGACCACCCACCAAGCCACCTCCTTCATCCCTAGAGCACGGAAGACAGAGGTACTTTTGTGCTGTTTGTTTTGCAAAGAAACTTCTTGTTGTTGGAGGTATTTCCGGTTTATTGTTCTCGTTTTTCGTCTCAAATTTTCACACACAAAGTCTCGCACTCTCGCGATGGGCGTGGATCTTGGTACGCTAGAGGTGCGGCGAGGGGCATGTCAAAAGACAAGGAGGGCTCTCAGTGCAACTCGACTCCATCCACTGTCACTGTCACTTTTGCTTGCCCCCTGTTCTGGCCCTGAATACCCTGACGAGGGGCTTTGCATCTCTTGTTTTGGGACCTTGGTCTCTGGCAGTTTGTCTTTTTTTGGGGGTTACCTTTGCCAGCATATCAAAATAACAAGTCGTTTCACTTGGCGGCACAAAACTGCAGGGAAAGCAGATACGGGGAATGCTTCGGAGGCGAGGGGAACGACTGACTGGCTCGACTGGGTTTGTGACCAGTTCGTATGGCAAAAGCAAGGCGAAAGAGAGGTGTTGCTTAGACAGCCCTGTATATGTATGTATATTCCGTATCCGTGATGTCAAATGTCGGATAAAAGAGTTTGTCGTACCGCCGTTTTTTTCCATTGGCGACATCATTTCCCAGTAAACAGGAAAACATGTCGGATAGACGGCTGGTCTGGCTATATCAGAGTTTGCTATTATGGAAACCTAAAGGTAAAGATCTTGTGAGTGACTCGGACACTTTTTGTCGTTTTAGTTATCTTTGGTGTGTTTTGCACTTAAACAAAATGTCAAGGTGGTAGGCGATCCGCCACAGCCGTGCTCTGTGCGAGAACGGTCCTTTTGTCTTCTCGATTCTCGAAGGAACAGAAGAAAGGACCCAAGTAGGAAGGCGGAAGAGCCAGACACGAGAGAAAAGGCCGAGCGCATCGCCAAAGCAGACCTCGCTATGCGCACGTCCTGTACGAAGTAATGGTTCCCCCTATCTGTGCTTTTGCCCAGCCACCAGCCACCGAGAATCAAAAGGAGACGGCTTTCCTCCGAGAGAAAAACGGCAACAATAGGCAAATATGTGGAAGAGAAAGCCAGGTCTTGCACGGAGATTTCACTGTGCCGTTGTGCGACCTGTCAAGACGATGTAACACTGCTACTGCATATTTCTCTGCAATTTTCGGTTGCTTTTTGCCGTTGCGTCGTTTTCCTTTTGCAACTGTGCAAAGTTGAAAGAAATTTCGGAAAGCGTTGTGCGCCACAAAACGGTTTGAAGTATTCAACAAAGCCTCTCGCCAATTTTGTGGGAAGGGAGAAAAAGAAGAAATCAAAACTGGTGACTTCTGGTGCCGCAAAAGCAAAAAACAACGAAATAAAACGACAACACATGCATTGGCGTGCAGGAGACGATGCAGCACAATATGCACATGAGGCCAAGCGGAGGACCGACCGTTGCTGCATGGGCCCCCAAGGGCTGATATTGCGAGGACGCGCTGTTGTTTTAGCGTCAGCTGGGGTTTGTGTGCCCTCGCAGGTTTGTTTATTTTGATTTTCTTGCGCGCACGACATATTTCCAGCTGGCTTGTCAAACAGTGTTGATATTCTTGATACTTGAATACTTACAGTGGGATCTCGACATGCTCGAAGAGGTGGGTGGCTGGGATTTTTAAGAGCGAGGGGTGTCTTAAAGAGCCTGGTGGATCGCGCACGGCTGGACCAGCGAATCGCAACGGTGAATTGACTTTAAATGTCTGATTTTGGTTGTGTTTTTGTAATAGCTGTTGGTGACAACCAAAGAAACGACAACCTGCACAAACTGATGTGACCAAATATAGGGAGGCGGGAGGGAGGAGGTAAGAAGGGACACAGAGGGGGACCAGACCGAGAAACAAAAACGAATGACGGCAGACGCAAAACCAGAGAAAGAAGCAAAACGGAAGAAAGAAGGAAAGAAGGAAAAAGGAAGCAAACGAGGGAGGCTGTCAAGATCGGCGCTCGCAGGAAGCCCACAATGTTTAAAAATGGCCACGCCAGGCCCATATGCATGTGTCACCTTTTTGATTCCACGCATCGTCTCGAGTGGTGAAGCGATCAAAAAGAGCCCCAGAAAAAAACACGGTCGCAGCGCTTTGAGAGCGGCCACGGGCCCGCGCGCAGCGGCGCAGATCACCTTGATCAGACCAAGGTCGGCGTATCATATCTGAGCATGCATTTGCGCTGATGCTGCCGCTGTTCCTGTTGGCCAACACATCTTTTTCGCTGACCTTGACGGCAGCGACGGGATGATGATGCCTGTACGTCGTCCTTGCGTCGACTAGCTCGAGGGGAAGAGTCAAATAAGAGAGATTGGGTAGAAGGTGGAGGGGGGAGAAGGCTCCATGGTCTTCCCCCTATTCTCAACTAGTTACCTGCAGACCCCTGTGATAGACTGATAATAATCGAGTGGGTGTATGCGGGTAGGTGCGTGTTGCTGCACCGAGAACATGGGAGCTCTTGTCATTCCGTCTAAACTTTAAGTACTTTCCACGCCGAGAAAGGTGAAGGGTTGACATGTCGAGAGCCGGGAAGTTGGGATGCTGTCTCGGCTCGTCACTTTTTCTCGCACCCTGTTGTGATTTTTTATCTCTTCTTTTTGTGATCCCGTTCCGTTGTCGCTGTCTGCCGTGCTCAGGGCAGGAGCACGTTCTCTGGGTTCTCTGTTCGCCGATCGTCGAGCGTGGTCGTAGCCGTAGTCGCTTCTCCTCTCCGGTCAAAGTCTCTTCTTGATAGAAACAAACTTGCGCCTTGTCCACCTTTTGATCCTCACTTTGATCCAACATTTCCCTCTTTTCTTCTTAGCGTTAGTTCGAGAGAAACGAAAGAGACAAGAGAAACAGAAAAAAAGCATACGACGAAGAGGAGAGCACTCACCAAAAAGAGGAGAGAAAAGAGAAGAGAGGGGGCAGAGAGTCCACACCGAATCCACAAAGGCAGCTACAGCCCTTGTCGATACTGACCAGTAGCCCCTCAACACCCTTGCTCGTTGCTCATTGCTCTTTCTTCGAGCTGTTCGTTTTCGTCGAGAGCTTGTTCCTCCTGGTGTTGCATTATTGAATCTTCAACGTCTTGTTTAACTCTCCTTTTTTGCTTCAGATTTGTTGTGTTTTTGTTCGTCGTCCGCGTTCGCTACCTCTCACCTCACGTCTCTCGTTTATCGCCGTCCCGTACCTTCGACCTCAGAGCTATCACGCATGTTAGCGACGACTGCCGTCATATGAGCACCGAAAGACTCTAGACTCCAGCTGCACGCGCTGCTTCTCGCCTGTCGCCGATGGAACACGTCCAATTCACCGAGCACGGAACTCAAAAGCAACAACTTACCTCGAGCACGACCGAACACTTTGCCAGAGCTTTCCAGCTGCCGGGCCTAGCTCCGGAGCGCCAATCAACCTCGCCAGCCGCCGAGTAGGGGATGAAGGGTGACTGTCTGAACAAACGAAACAAAATAAATCGACCGAGAGCTTCAGGTGGAAGCAGTGTACGAATTGTTTGAATAAGGCAGAGTAAATAGGGGAAGACGGAGATATAGGAAAGCGCAAAAGAAGGAGCCCCTGAGCGACATCGCCGACCGAGGAAGGAACCACCAGGGGCATCTTTGATTTTCAAACAATCGCAACATACCTCATCCGAGGAAGGCACGACCGGCGATATGGCTTCCGCAGTCATGCCTCCTATTCTCGCCGCTGAGGATTCGGCATCTTCATCCATTTTACGTTCAACAACACCAAGCAACGATAACACGACCGGCAAAGGATTTCTTGCAGCTGAACCGCCGTCTCCTCCGGCCTCTTCTACATATGTCGGCAGCGATGACACGCTAGCATCGCCAACTTCTTCGATCACAAGCCACTACACCACCCGGCAGAAGACGGACAATGGCTCTCAATCCCAGTCCAACTCAAGCAGCGTCCTCCACAAGCACCGGCTGAACAACAGCGCGTCCAAACTGCCCGCCTTCCGCTTTGCCGACCTCAAGAAAGACATGCTTGTTTTGCCGTCGCGTCCGCATCGTATGCCGCCATCGCCCGTGTCGCTGCCATCGCTATCACCGGGTGCACAGGAACAGGAGCAAAGTGGACAGGCACAAATGCACAGCGCACCTTCCGCTGTAACTAACGCTACTGCCAACGCCCCACCTGCGACAACAAAGCGCCGCTACAGCGCTGGCACCGACAACACCAAAAACGCCAACAATGGCAACGGTCCCAACAGCGCTAGCGGGTCGTTCCTACCCAAAAGCAAAAGCCACGCCCATGGCCATGCACACTCCCTTTCAGACCCGACATCCCTCCCTGCGCCAACAACGGCAACAGCGCCTGCAACGTCGGCCGCCTCAACCGCCTCGAGTCCAGCCACTGTTGTCACTACTGGCACAGTTGCTCCTTTCACTACGACTCCCACTACAACGAGTACTTCCACTACTGGCTCCCGCGCGACGTTTCAAAATCCTGTGCCCACACCTGCCTCGCCGGATTCGCCCAAATCGCCCAAATCGCACCAAAAGGAAAACCAAAACTCCTCACCCAATCCCAAACACACCTCGTCCTCCTCGTCCTCCACCGCCATCACCGCTTCTTCCTCAGTCACCGCCGCCACGTCGACAAGCGCTACCACGACCACTTCGACAACCTCGACCGTGTCGTCGTCGTCATTTTCGCCGTCCTTTTCGACCTCTTCATTTACGACGCCGCCTTTTACGACTTCCTCGACTCTCACGACTTTCGGATCGTCGTCATCTGCGATTGCATCGTCTGCTGGATTGACGCACAACAACGACTCTCACGACTCTTACGACCCGTCTTCCTCCTTCTACTCTACTGCCTCCCCGCCTAAGGTTGTTGTTTCGACCCCTTCGGCCAATACCACCGTGCCTTTGTCGCTGCATTCGCCATCGCCCACCCCTGCCTCGCCCAGAGAAACTCGTGGATCGCCTGGATCACCCACCTCTGCTTCCTCACCCACTCCTGGCACGACAAAATTACAACGTACCCTCACCGACCCGAGCCCGTCCAAGAAAAAGACGTCGCTGCATCGCCGCGCGACTGCATCCTTTGGCTCCAACGAATTCGGGTCGAACGACTTTGAGACTTTGTCTCCTGTGAAGAGCAACTTTGAGACGCAGGCAAACACTCAACAATCGACCGAGAAGAACACTTCCAATCCTACGCCGACACACACGGTCACTGCCGACGACGACGACCTCGCAGCCTCCGTCGCCACCAGTGCCGACCCGCCCTCGCCCGACGCGTCCACCAAGGAGTGGGCCAAGGGCCAGCGCGATTTGGTTTTGACCACCAGCAGCAAGACTGGCAAGCCCAAGACCAAGTCGACCTCCCTCGACACTCTCGACACGCAAAAGTCTGCGTCCGAGACGTCGACGCCCAGAACTTTGACTACGCGACGATCGCTGCCTAATCAGTTGCAGCAACAACCGCAACAGTCGCAACCGTCGCAGCAGCAGTCACTCCTCACTGCCGATGACAAGCGAAAGACGTCCACCCGCCCCCCGCTCTCGTTTCGTGCCCCTCGCAACGAGGCCCCGACCTCTCGCCCTGTCATCCCACCCATCCGCTCCTTCCGCTCCTCGGGCTCGCGCAAGAGTCTTGGCCTGCAGGACATGAACTTTCGCTCGCCCGGCGGCGGCGGCGCCTCGACCTTTGAGGACGCCGACAACACCGCCGATGGCGGCGTGCTTGATTCCCGCCAGCGCGACCGCACGCTGCGCGCCCTCGAGGGCCGCAACACTGTCGGCGATGACGACTTTTCACAACACGGCGGCGCCCATATTCCGCGCCGTGGTGCCGACCCAGATACCACGGGCGACATTTTTATGCGCATAGCCCGTGACGACCGTCAATCCGACGATCCCAGCACAGTTGTAAGTTTATGTCCATGATCTGACCTGATCTCTTTGCCCACGTTTTCTGCCCCATATTTTCCCGATGCTTCAAGCTCGCATCTTTTGTTAGGATCTGCGCTTCACGTTACATTTTATTTCTGTTTTGCGCGCGAGATCAATCTCCCCAATCTCATATTGTCTCATTACACTGCGTGGGCCATTGTTGTCTCATCTGGACCCTCCGACTCGAGTGAGATTACAGTCGAGCCCGTTCATTGTTTGTCTCTGGGGGTTTGCATGTTGCACGCCCTCTTTATGTTTCATTATCCTTCCGTGGTTCTCGCCTCAAACAAAGCCGGGGCTTGTTTCCTTGGCTTCTGTCATCATTCACTTTCGTTGTACATCCACCTATCAACATACAGAGTACTAACTCTTGCCCACTCACAGTCGCGCGTGAGTCGCACAGCATCTCAGCGGAGGCCGTTCTCTGCCGCTGTGCCCTCTCGCCAAAACACCTCACCACCACAAATCATACGCCGTCTCTCTGACCAGCGGGAGACCGCCACAGCCCGTCAGCGACGGTATGCCGAAGAGCAAGCGTTGCAACAGCAGCAGCAGCAGCAGCAGCAACAGCAACAGCAACATCAACAACAACTACAACAGCAACAGCAACAGCAGGTGGCAATTGCACGCGATACACCACCGCGCGCCCTGGCCAGCGACCGGACGACTCCTCTACGGTCGGCCACCACATCACAACGGCCAGACCCGATCCGCACCCGTACAGTCATCTCCTCCACACGACCATCACCGAGCACACCACGCACATCTGTATTTTACGACACAGCATCCGAGGTGGGCACCAATTACTCACGGAGGCGGCCGTCTATGACCGAGTCTATCAGCAGTGGAGCACCACTACCGCTGCGGACATCGTCTATCAAGACTTCGCACAACTACGCCCGCACCTACAACTCTTCACCCCTGGTACCACGGCACGCCGATGTTCAGCATGAGATTGGTGGTAGCCATGCCGGCCTCGGCATTGGCGGTATGGATAGCACCGAGTCGACCGCCTCGACGGCCGCGCCCTCAACAGTCTGGGACGAGCTAGACGAACTTAAGTCGCGTATGCGGCGGCTCGAGCTAACTGGCAAGATCCCGCCCACGTCTGGCGCCGCCATGTCGCGTGCCTCGGACGAGCGGCCACGCACGGCGACAACGAGTGCTACCACCATCTCGGGCTCGCCAAAGCGTGTTGCGACCAATGGCCAGGCCGCTGATGTGCGGAGCACCACGTCGTCTCAACTCCAGCAGCAACAGCAACAGCTTCAGCAACAGTCTCTGCAGTCTCCCCAGCAAGGAAACCAGCCGGTACTGTTGTCAGCCCTGCGTGGTGTGAAGCCGCATGTGAGCGATGATGTGTATGGCGCTATTGAGACTGCTGCGACCGAAGCCTTGGCTCTGTCGCAGATGGTTGGTGTCGTAGGCCAGCCCGGCCCCATCTCGAGTGGTGCCAGCACCATTGGCACCAACATGCCCTCGACGGTAACGGACAGACAGCTGCGTCGCAAGGCTGAAAGTATTTGTCGAAGCCTGACGGAGCTGTGCTTGACGCTTAACGACGAGGCAGCTCACAGAAAGGCCAAGGAAGCGGCGGCGGCTGCCACTGCGCAGATTCAGGCCAACTTACCGCAATCGCAGACGCAGCAACAGCTTCAATTACAACAGCAAGAACAGCAACGGCAACAGCTACAGCTGCAACAGCAACAAAAACAGCAAGATGAGCAGCAGCAGCAGCGCGAACAGTTGCAGCAACAGCTGCAGCAGCAACAGGACGACCTACAGCAACGGCAGCAGCGGCTCCACCAGCAACAGCAGGAGATTCGCCAGCACCAAGCTCAGCGGGCCTCTCGCGACGACACCGTCACGATCGCGAGCCCGACCACGACCACGAATAAGGCGTTCGCCTCGCTCGCCAACTCGCGCCGCGGTGTCGTCATGGAACCTGCCTCAACCGCCCCCAAGCTGCAGACCAGCCCTCGCGCCCCGACCCGCTACGAAGACCGCCGCACGTCCTTTCTCAGCACACCCACACTGCCTTCGCCACGCTTTGCCCTGGGCCCGCCCGTGTCTAGTGAGAACGCCGGCCGCCGGTCGTCTCTCATGATTTCGCGTACGCGCCGTGCCGCCTCTGAAGAGCCCGAGGAGATGCCGCAGTCGACGGGTCGCCGCTCGTCACTCCTGCGCACCCGTCGGGCCGGCACGGAAGAGCCCGAGAGTGCTGCTGCTGGTGAGGGCCGCAAGACGTCACTATTGTATCGCTCGAGGCGGACCATAGCCCAGGCCAACAACGACGAGGGAAGTGCCGAGGATGATATGGAAGGCCGTCAAGTCCGGTCGCCTTCGCGTGCCTTCACCGAAGTGGCTGGCCTGCGGGGTGCACCGCGTGAGTACCAGCCGCGCGAGTACCAGCCACGGGAATATCCATCGCGCGACTACGCCAGCCAGATGCAGCAGCAGCAGCAGCAATCACCCGCGGCGAACAACAACGCAGCGTCTGTGTCGTCCAACGCCAACGTGATCCAGTCCGTCGAGGTCAACAACAGTAGCCACCCACCTTTGGCTTCGTCGGCCCTCCCTCGTCGCCGGCTCGTTCCCTCCAGCCTCAACTCGCGTTTGGTGACACCGCAGACGACCACGACTGCTATGACGGCCTCGTCACCTCTCCTCTCAAGCCGCCGTTTCCTCGAGCGCAGCTCGCAGCAGCAGCAGGAGCGTGAAGGTGGTAGCGCCGTCGGCACCGCGGGCACTCTGGCGGATAAGTACGCCGAAGATCGCATGCAGAGGCACGTATCGCTCGGCCAGACGTCCCTGCTCAACCGCACAAACAGTGTCAGCCGGCGGCGGGACAGTGCGCTGCCCAGCCTCTCCTCGGCGTCGTCCCAGGTCGGTGGGTACCGGTAGGACAGGCCCGCGAACCTGTGAGCGGCCGCTGTTTTCGAAAATACCCTCTTCTCAACTCTCTTCTTTTTCCAACTTCTTTCTCTGCGCCTTTAATGCTTCCGTTTTCATGTCAGTCACGCCTCGACGGACCTTGTACTATATAACAACAAATAAACAACCACCTTCACCAAAAACCACCAATATTTTTACCTTCATACGCCGGCGTTCTTTTTCAACTCTTTTTTCTCTTCTCGTTTCCTTTCCCCTCAAAAAGAAACCTTTGTGTACCTATTCTCTTGTCTTCTCTTCTTTTCTCTCCCTTCTTCTCCCCCCTTCCCTTCTCCTTGTCGTCTTTCAGCGATTGATGTATAGTGTATTACGAATTTTATCTCATGACTTTCTCTGTCTCTCTCTCTCTCTCCAAGTTGGTGTGGATTGGTTCTTTGCTTTGTTTTGTTTCTCTTTCTCACGCGTTTCTTCTTGGTTTTGTTTCTTCTCAAGCTTCCATTTTATATATTTTTGTGTGGCCTCTTCGTTTTGGAATATAATAAGCAGTGTGTTTTTCTCTCTTCGTAATATGAACTTGGAAACTGTTTTCGTGACACGAATGCGCAGTTTGGTGAAATGAACCGTGGTCGAAAATGAACTCGGTAGGTCGCCGGTGACTCAATCGTGAGACCCGGCCAGGAACGCCTTTTTGGCGTATTTGCTGGGGACTGGGGAGGGGCTATTTTAGCTGCAAGGCTGAGCCGGCCAACAACCAACAAGCCTAGGCTCCGCAATTTCTAGAATGCACTTTGATGACCACAGCGTAACTTATCGACCTCAAAAATCACAAAAGCGACCAAGACGACCGAACTTCTGTATCGGTAAACGCCTGCATAGAAGACTCATCCAATTCTCATACTGAATGAAGCTCGTTTTGCGTCTGCCTTCTCTCCACTCACACATAAAGACAGGGCTGGCCCGATCATTCTCAACGAGCGTCTCTTCAAGACGACTATTTCAACAAACGACAATCAGAGCGAATAGACAGCAACTCACATTGCATCAAACGATCAGACACATTCATACAACAAAGACGACAGCCATGGACGACTTTGACAACGCCGAGGCCCTCTCAGCCCAGTTTCACGACCGGCTCGCCGGCATCGGCCGCGAAGGCGGGAACCCTAACAAGGGAGCCGGCAACAAGCGAGGCGGTGGGGGTAAGAGTGGTGGCCGTGGTGGTGGCCGTTCAGGCGGAGGACGAGGCGGCGGTCGCTCCATCGACGTCAGCCGTGCCTTGTCGCGTCTTCTCCGCCACCAGGCTGCCAACGCCGGCATCCCTCTCGACCCAGAAGGCTTTGCAGCCCTCGACCAAGTTTTGGCATGGGGTCCCTTGCGCTCCCTGAAAGTCACGCTCGCCGAAGTTCGCGATGTCGTCATCACCAACGACAAGCAGCGATTTGCTCTGAAGCGGGTCAACTCTGAAGAACCTCTCGACTTGAGCACGGTCAGCGATACCGACAGCCCCGCCGACTTCAAGATTCGCGCCAACCAGGGCCACAGCATTGCCACTGTCACGAGCGATGCTGGTTTGCTGACACCAATTGACGACCCTGAGACGGCACCCCCGGTCGTCTGTCACGGTACCTTTTTCGCCTTCTGGCAGGCCATCGAGTCCAGCGGCGGCCTACGGCGCATGACCCGCAACCATGTGCATTGCGGCTGCCTGGAACCGGACCAAAACGGTGCCGACTCGATTGAAAGTGCGCGGCGGGCGGGCACGGTGATCCCCGGTCTGCGGCGGGATGCACAAATCTTTGTGTTTTTGGATGTGCGGCGTGCTATGCGAGAGGACCCATCCCTGAAATGGTGGCGGGCGGCCAATGGTGTTGTCTTGACCGAAGGTGACGCCGATGGGAAGGTGCCGACCAAATACTTTCAGCGCGTGGTAACGAGCAAGGAAGGTGCTCGACTGCTGCCGGTGGCGGCAGCAGGCACAGCACCGGGGACGACTGTGCACGAGCTGGTCCTGTGGGAGGACGGCAAAAAGGTGGCGGACCTGCCGGCGGAGACGCTGGCCAAGGCTCGCGTACCGCATGGCAAGCAGGGTCTGCAACGGCGAGCGGATGCGGCGGCGGTTGATAACGCCAGAGGCACGCCGGGCGCTTCCAAGAACAACAAGAAGCAGGGCAAGGGTGCACCCCGAGCTGTAGAAGGGGCGTCGACCGAAGAGGCATAGGCATCATCGTTGTACTTTTACAGGCATCAAAAATAGCGAAAATTATGCATTCATCAAAATAGACATGATATAAACAACTATGATACATTAACCCGGCAATCTTTACTCTTATCATTACTCTGTGATCACTGGTAATTCAACTCCGGATTGGCCCTGAAGTTGCATCGACACCGACACTCTGGTACAGGACACTCTGAATGCCGCGAGAACCATTGCCGCGCGTGGTCGAGGTGCAGCACATGGTCGCACTTGAGGCAGAATGTCGGGAACCGTGCTGCCAGTCGTGTGTCTGCATCCGCCGAGGCTTCAGGTCGGTCAGACCGTGGCGTGCCCACAATTTCGAGACAGACAACGCACCGTGGCAGGTGCCGTTTGCAGTTGGGACAGCTGACACCCGCCATGGCCAGTTTTGCGGGCAACTGGTTGTGGTTGTCGAGGGGGATCGTCACAGCACCTTGTGCGCTGTTACTGGACCCCGGCGGCACGGCCAGCCGTGTTTGCGCATCACAGTAGACACACCTTAGGGCAATCTGCCGCGCGGGGGGTGCCACTTTGGGTCGTCCATCGGCACCCTTGCTGCGCTTGGTGCTCTCAACCTCAAACTTGGCCCTTTGAAAAAAGGCACGGTGGCGCTGCAGGTAGGCGCGGTAGGCTGTGCGCCAGGCGGTACAGCGGTAGTCGTCGACAAAGCGCGGGGCGGCCATGGACATGACGAGCGTAGCCGTCTGGACGTCGTGGAACTTGTCGACATAGCGGGCCCAAATGTCGACGGCGGGTTCGGTGAGACCGGTCAATACAAGACCTTCGACGTCGCCCGTGCGCACGGCTTCAGCGAGAGTGTCGCGCAGCCAGACGGTGAGTTGGTCATCGTCAAACATGCGAACGGCGACAAAGACGCGTTCCCGCAAGGGTAGGGAAGTCTGGTGGGCGATGGTGGTCCAGTCGCCTGTGGCAATGAGAGAGGAGATGGCTCTGAGATAAGGGTCCGTTTTGGAAGCAACCGCCTCGTCAAAGTCGAGCTGGTCGTGGTCACCCTTGGCACCCAGAATGGTACCTCCACCCGCCGCACCATTCTTGATGCCTTCTTCGTCGCGGCGGCCCATGAGCTGCAGTGCGAGCGAGACAAACAGCAGTTCTGGGTGCTCGGTGCTGGCCGATTTCAAAATCTGGACGGCCTGGCGGTTGTCGCCACGGAACAATGCTTGCGCAGCGGCCATGGTGTGGTACGAAGTGGTGCGCTCAGTGGCCGTGTCCTTCTCGTTTGAGTTTCCGTTGGCGTCACCGCTGTTATTGTTGTTGACAAGACTGCTCGCCGGCGGTCGGCCCCAGCCGCAAATCTCGAGACACAGCTGCCGGTGGTGCGGTTTCCGTGTCTCCACACCCTCGTACCGCCGCACACCGCGTTTCCGACAGATAGAACTGATGGTGCGCTGCCAGTTGGACGAGTCCGGGAACGAGGGCGACGTGGCCGGTTCGACACCAAAGATGCGGGCATCCTTGTTGGCGCCCAGATCTTCAAACCAGATGCCCGCCACACCCATGTACGATAAATCCAGAAAATGTGCCGTCATGTCACCGCTGTTGACGGCTGCCTCGGCATCGCCCACCCAGCCCCAGACGTCGCGCAGCCACGGGTCGTCGGCGACAATCTCTTGGTTCAGAGCGCAGTTGAACAGGTAGCGCTCCTTGGCGCGGAGCAGCATGACGTGGTCGAGCACCGCCTGGGCTTCCGAGGGGAAACCTTGCCGTGCTAGTGTTGACGTCAGCAGACTCTCGTGCAGCTCTTGGCTGGTCAGTGGCCGGCCGGACAGCGAGGCCAAAGACGCTGTTGAGTCAGTGAGATCGGTTCGGCTTGACGACAAGATGGTCGACCCCGTTATTGTCCCTGCTTGCGCGCCCTTCTTGGCCTGCTGCCGCAGGTGCTGCTTTTCGTACTGTCGCAAGATCTTGAGCTTCTTGGCCACCGTCTTGGCCGAAAAGTACTCTGGTGGCAGCCGCGATTTTTTCGCTTGTTCCAGCGCATCGGCATCAATCTGTGCCGCGCGGTCCTTTTGCGCCTGTTGTATCGCACCGTTAATCTCGGTCGCGTCCGACGCAAAGATGGGAATGTCGGCCAGTGCCTCTTCGAAAGCCACAGGGTACAGCACTTCCGTCGCTTGGTTCGTCTCGAGCTGCATCATCGAGTGGTACGATGCGCCCTCCTCGAGTCCGCGGTAGGGTGCTATCCAAGGGATCAGCTTGAAAGGGTACGTCGTGGTAAAAGATGGCTTCTCCAGAATGTCATAGTTGCCGTTGGCACGCAGCACGAGCACCCGCGGCCGCAGAGCCGGTGACCCGATCGTGACCCAGTCAAACGATACAATGCGCTCGTTCTTATGCCGTGGGTCCGAGTACTGGTTGTCCATCTCGTTGGACCGCCGCACCTCGAGCAGCTCGGGGCTGTGGTCGGCCACCATTTCGGGTGGGCAGTACTCATGCTTCGTCTCGTACACTTTCAGTTGGCCCGACCCGGAAAGCACGCCCAGCATGCCGCGGTGGTCGCGGCAGTAGCGTAGCGACCGGATGACGGATGCCTTGCTCTCGTTGATGGCCTGTTCCGACTCGGACGTGACGGCACGATCGAGCCGCAAAGCGCCACCCCATGGCAGCTCGTCCACGTCGACCGCATCCAGATAGAGTGGCGAGGCCATGGACCGGCTCGTCGCGCGCTTGTCCCAGACCATGATGCCCGGGTGATCGAGCGCCGACGAGGCAAAGTAGTTGGGATCCGCATAGTCAATGGCCAGGTTGTTGTTGCAGCGCGTCTGGAACTGGAGCGGGTGCAGGCCCGGGTCGCGCAAATCATGGATGCGCAGGCCCTGGCCCTTGATGCCAACGACCAGCGTGTTGGGGTTGTCCTCAAAGAAGCGCATACTCGACACGGATACACTGGCCTCGCGCACCTCGATTGGCTCGCCAAACGACTCCATGTCCTTGGGGAAACCCCCCGCTGCGGCTGTTGCTGACGATGACAAACTGGCCGCGTCCACCGGTCTCGCCGACGAGGACAGCCGGTTCACGTCCCAAATGTATAGACTGCGGTCGCTCCGCACACGGTCCAGACCGACGGCCAACAGGTTGGACGTACTAAACGACACAGCCTGGCATGTGCGCGACATTTTGAGATTGAGCTCCACGTATGCGTTGGAGTCGTCGTCAATCTTCAACAGATTGACGACGCCCGAGGGTGTGCCAATAGCCACCACACCGGGGATCGTCGGCGACCAGTCAAACGACGTCAGTGTTGGAAAATCCTCGTGCTTGGAAACACTCTGAAACTCAAAGAGTCCCGTCTTGGCGTAGCCCGTTGGCTTGTAAAGCTGCACGACGCGGTGGTTCAGGTTGACGTGCATAAACGAGTCGATGGCCGCATTCGGCGACCACCGGACCAGGCCCGTCTCCGGGCCGTCCATGGCGGTGGTGGTGTGAGGGAGAGGTGGCTATATATCACAGATGTGTCGAATGTTCCGAAATGCGCCGCAAAATATTCCGTCAGAGTTGATATCGTCGTCTTGATAAGGTCGCTGATCTTGCGCGGCCGGGGCCGTGATGGTCGATGCGCCGTGTTCACTACCTCATGCCAGGTTATGGATGGTATGAAACAGATGCTTGTTGTCGCAATTGAAGTGGCTGGGTACCATGAAACTAGAACAGGTGCAAGTAAAACCGTTTATATCGTGGCCTGCTAGCCTCTGAGATCATATGAAGCTTCATGAGATGCTCGCGTCTTCTCAACTTGAGCTTCGGGTGAGTTGCGTGCAGGTGGTAGGAGAGGTGAGCTAGGCGGACCCACAATTGCTTGCTAAAAGTGGATCACGTGCTACGGGCGGGGACTGCATCTCAACGTTACGAGCGATTCGCCGATAAGATAAGCAAGGCTGGGCTCTTTTGCAGCGGCAGAAAAAAAATTACGGGGCTCTCAAAAGTTGCAGCACTTCACTGGCGACGTCTGCAACAAAGCAATTCGCAACTTTGACACAACGTCAATCACTCGACACACATCCACCCACACATCCCGACATGGGCGAAAAGAGACAGTACGGCGACTACGCCGAGCACCCGGACCGCGTGGCCAAGCGCCACAAGGACGGCAACAACTTTGACAGCAACAAGCCACGGCACCAGCAGCCGGGCTTCAAGAAGCACTCCCGGCGGCCCGAGTCGTCCAACTGGGCCAAGAAGCGGGCACGCACGATTGAGCGGCGGCTGCGCAACCCGGACAGCCTGCCGGCAAATGTGCAGCGGGATCTGGAGTCGGAGCTGGCGGCGCTGCAGCGGCAGATTGAGGACCGGCAAGACAAGCGGTTGCGGGCGCACATGATTGGGAAATACCACATGCTGCGTTTTTTTGGTGAGTGGGGGGAACTACATTTTATTTGTCTTGATCATCGCTAACAGACTAGAACGCAAAAAAGCGACACGCCGGCAGAAGCAGCTGAAGAAGCGGCACGACTCGACAGACGATGCGGTGGAAAAGGCCGAGCTGGCAAAAGACCTGGCTGTGGCCGAGATTGACGTTTTGTACCCACAATACTACCCGTTCCTCGAGGCGTACGTGAGCTTGTACCCACAGAGCGGCAAGAAGGGCGAGGGAAAAGATGGCGAGGAGAAGGAGGAGAAAGAAGACAAGGAGGACGACAAGGACGACAAGAACACAGTGCAGTTTTCTCGCAGTCCGCGGCCACCAATGTGGGACGAGATAAAGACGGCGTACGAGGCAGGCGGTCTGCGGGCACTGCAAAAGATCCGGGACCGACAGCCACCCAAGGAGGCCAAGCAGGGCAAGGAGACGAAGAGCGGCAAGAACAACAAGGGCGGCAAGGCCTCGGCAGACGCAAACGAGGACAAGCCGAACAAGAAGTCGCTACTGGCCAAGGTCGAGGAAGAGTCCGACAGCGATGGCGGCGGATTTTTCGAGATGGACTAATGGTTTGCGAGCATATCACTTTTCGTTTTCTTATTTATGTCGGGTTTCTGGTTTTATCTGCATGGCATAAAGGCACCTCTGGGACCGAAGAGTCCCTTTTAGACATTTGAATTCATAGCATTGATTATTAAAGTAGAAAAAGAGAAGAAAGACGCCTCATATAAAAGACATCCTTGTTAAAGCAGCACCACTCAACCTGTCTCGCCATCCTCGACGTTGTGTACATGAAAGACTGGTCCAAGTCTGCAGAAGGAAAGGGGAAAACACGAGTAAAGAGTAGAAGGGCTCGTTACAGGAACTTGCCGCCATAGTTGGAAGTTGAAAAAGTGAAAACATGATTGTTTCTTTGAGTAAGAAGATGAAGAGAAAAGAAGTAACGTCAAAAGGTATAAGAAATAAAAAAATAAAAAAAAAGAAACGGAAAGAGAACAGCAACCGTAACAAAATAACGTAAAAGAAAACAAAGAAGGAGGAACATAGAGGCCAGTCCAAGCGCCACAACGCATCCGCGAAAGAAAGAAACAAAAACAAAAACCTTATTCCATACCTACTCCCTCTCTTCTCATCTACCTCCTCCGTGCTGACGACCTAACGCCCTTACGGTGTGGTGTCGTTGCACCAGCCGCACCCCGCCGCTTAGGAGTCGTTACTGTCAAGTTCTGCGAGCGAGTCGACGGTGCCGGGGCTAGTGATGATGCGGCTGCAGCAGCCACCTCTTTAGCCTCTTCAGCCGCAGCTGTAATGGTATTGTCCTCGACATCAAAACCGAGACCATTTAACTCCTCGTCGTCCATGTCGGTCAAGTCCTCGCTCAACATGCGCACAGCATCGCGACCAGACGACCACTGCTCTTCAACAGCCGTGGTGCCCTCCAGACCAAAGCTGTTGAGGTACCAGAGAACACCGCCGTCATGCAGCGTGTCGACCGAGGTCTGGGGCCGCTGGCTGTCTTGGCTGATGATGGCGACGCTGCCACCACCACCGGGGAGGCTGCCGTTGTGTGACTGCGGCGGCGTGAGGGGTCCACCGTTGGCTGATAAGAGACCGCCATCAGCCGAGGGTGCAGCTGCAGTAACGTGTGTAGCATCAACGCCATCGGCCTCCTTGCACTCGACGACAGTAGCTTTTTGTAGGCTGCCAAGAGCGGCGGCACCGCTGGCTAGCAGGTTCGACGACCGAGGCGTGGTGATCTCGATACTGATGGGCTTGTTCCTAGTAGAGGCTCGTGGCGTGGCGGGGTCGACGTCCATCATGTCTTCTCCGTCGGTCGCTTTGTTGTTGTCGTCGACCGTGTCCTCTGCAGTGCCATTAACAGTGGCGGATGATGCAACGACAATCTGGCCACTAGCGCCGACGCTGCCAGCATCTTCAGTGCCGTCCAACATGACGGTGTCCTCAGCAGGGGCGACACTGGCGGATGCCGGTGCCTGAACTGAACCGGACGCTGGCTGCAGCTCGACGCTTGCTTCAAGAAGCTGCTCGAGTTCTTTTTGGAGTGGCTCCAGTGAAACGCGTGTGATGTCGGCCTCAGCACGGATAGCAGCTTCAAGCATGGGCTGGATCGCCTTAAGAATCCGCTTTGCAATCCGCTTGCGGTCGCGTGCTTCGGTCAGGGCAGCTGCCCCAGTGAGTTTAGGCGTGGCAGTAACAGCAGGTGCCGTAGCCTCTTCGCCATTTCCGTTGGCCAGCTCAGAGGATGAGGCCTCGTCGGCCGGCGGTGTCGTCTTGTCGTTAACATGGAGAGCCTCGTTGATGGCGTAGCGTACCATATTCGCCAAGTCCTGCACAAAGGCCAGTGTATTGGTGTAGTAGCGCGCATTGAGCTTGGCTTGGAGACCCGCAAAGGCAGTCCGGAACACATCCTTGTCCTTATCGTAGGAGGTGGCCTTTTCAATGATGGGCGCCAGCAGCTGGTGAATTGGGAAGTAGCAGGTGTCGACAAAGTCCTGCTCGAGGTTGACCAGCTCGAGTTTCTCGCGTTCGCGGTCGACGAGGTCACCCGTGATGCCGCGCAGACGGTCGAGATCCTGGAGCAGCGACTCGGCAAACTCGATGCGGCGTTCGAGACGGGCCTGACCGGAGGGGCCCATCGTAGCAAAGTTGCGACGGGTGAGCTCCATGGACGTGAACGTCTCCATTTGCAGCTGGAGACGCTTGAGGAGCGCGGCACCCCTACGCGCCTCACGTTTCAATGTCCAGTAGCGACAGGCTTCGGAGACAAACTCGCGGCGGCGGCGTAACATAAAGCGCTGCAGCGCGGTTTCAACAATGTCGAAGACGGCCTGGGGGATGACGGGCGCACCCGAGGGAAGGCGCCACATGGGCTTGGCGACGGCACCCTTCTTCTTGTCGCCGGCACTCGATCCCGCGTCAGTCATGGCAACATCGTCACCTCCCGGGTTGGCTGCGGCAGCGGCGGCGCCCATGGCGGCTGTGATGCGTGCGCCAGTCATTTGCGATTCATCGACAGGGTGCTCGACCATGGCGTGCGTGGTGGCGGCCATCTGCAGAGCAGAAGCGCGACTGTCGGCCCAGATGCGGCCACGCATGGTGCGCTTGTAGTGGCGTTTGGCCTCTCTAGTGGCCTGGTGCACATTGTTCTCCTTGGCATAGTCGGCCGGGCAGTGGCGGTCGCAAAAGGCCTTGAGGATCATGCTGTTATCGAGAATGGCCAAGTTGCCCTGGCTGTTTTTCATCTTAAGATACAGCCGGGCGCGCCGGGCACAGGTGACGTGGAACGCCTGGTAGCAGGCTTTGTTGCCGCATTGGATGCAGGCGCCCATCTTTTGGCGACAGATGTAACAACTCAGCCTCCAGCGGGTCTTGGGGACTTTATCGACATCCATGACGGGTTCCATGAAGGTGGTGTTGCCCAGCGAGGTCTCGGGAATCCACATGGCACACAGCATATGGGCCCACTTAGAAGAGTTAGTTTGCTTGAAGGCGCCGTCGGTGTTGGGGCAGAAGATGCAGGTCGGAATGCCGCGGCCGATAAGCTGACACTTCCGGCACAGCCATTGACCCTCCGGAATAAACGGCACGCCGTAGCAGTCCTGATGCACTGCCAGGTCGCAGCCATCGCAAAAGACAATGGCATTGGTGTTTTCGCAGTCGCCGTCGTCGCAGATAGCGCACTTGCTGTCCTGCTCTTCGCCCCCTTGCGTCTCGCCATTAACGGCAGCAGCAGACGAGGAGCGTGGACGGTGAGTCTGCGGGGGTTTGGGGTTGGGTTTGGGGATGCGCTTCTCGAGTGCGTGCCACTCCTTTTCGATTTTCGTGATGGTGATTTCAAAGATTTCGCGCGTAATTGGGTCAGCACCAGCAACCTTACGCTGGGCGTTGTGCTTAACAAGCCACATGTCATCTTGTTCATCCATGTCGTACTCGACGCGACCGACACCGCCGTTGCTACCAGCGCCGCCGCCTGCCAGGACGAGACTCACGCTGCTACCAGGCACGCCATAGGTGTTTGGCAGATACGACGACACGCTGCCATTGTTGCCGTTGGTGCTGTTGGTGCTGTCTGCATCCTTGTCGGCGGCTGCGTGGTACGCGTCAATTTCCTCTTCGGCGTTGGCATCGCTCGCCTTGATAAGGTAGCGATCGGGCCGAACGTAGATGTCGCTCTCCTGGTAGCCCACGTTCATCATAGACTTGTCAACGTAGCGGCCAAAGGTCTTACCCTCAAACAGCAAGATGCGGTCAGTCTTGCGGTAGGATGGCAGCTTCAGGTCCAGCTTCTCCTTTGGCGTCTGGTTGTGGATCGGGAGCACCTTGGGGGTCTTGGGCGTCGTCGAGTATCCGTAAGACACAAGTCCGAGACCAATACTGTCACGGGGTGGCCGGCCGATTCTGCGGCGCAGAGGGGTTTCTGGGAGAATACCAGGTGCGGCCGATGGTGAGACAGTGCCAGCCGCCGTCGCCGCCAAATCTTGTTGCGACGCGTCCGTCGAGAACGACGTGGCAGCAGTGTTGGTGTCGCCATTGGGCAGACCACCACCGTTTACACCGTTTGTGTCTGTCACGCCACCGATTGTCGGTGTTGCTGTTGTACCAGCATCGTGGCTGGTTGTGGATGTCCCACCGTTTGCAAAGGGGGACACACCGCTGAAAGAGAGGCCTGCTGTAGGCGTGGCTGTGGCCGACTGACGCCGTGCTGTGCCGTCGACATCTTCGGAGCGGAAGACCATAAAAGTCGTCTCAATGTCTAGATTTGGGTGGAACTCTTCCCATCCGCGTTCTTCGCGAGGCTTGTATCCTTCGCTCTGCACAACGGCTGCGGCAACAGCGGCAGCCGAACTGAACTGCTCCTCATCGTCTGGTTCATAGCGGCTGACGGCGATTCTTGTCCTTGTGCTCCGCTCGCGCCGGGGGAGTATGGGGGATGAAGTAGCGGGTTTTAGTGCGCGTACTTTTGGTTGCCGGCGGGGCGCAACCGCTGAGCTGCTTCCACCGCCTCCTCCTCCTCCTGGTGATGCTTTCGGGGCTCCACGGACCACATAGGTCACGTTGCCGTCCTCATCAACGAAGCGACCACCACCGCCAGGACCTCCTGGTATGTACTTACGCCTCTTAGGCGGGGGTTCTGAGGATGCAACAGCCATTTGCGCGGCTCTAGCGGCGTTTGTCGAGCCAGGTGGGCGACCACGGCGGCGGCCAGTCGACGTCCGTCGAGGCGTGGATGGCGCGGCCGCCATAGGGGGACGGGGGCTAAAGGGGGGTGGTCGTTCGCGGCTCCGGGGTGTATGAACGCGTATATGTCGTTTTTGTCAGGTATATTCGTGATATCGGTTGGTTTTGGTGATGGAGAGATGGTCGTGGGGATGCAGCGAGGCGTCGAAGAGAACCGCGTCTCAGGATAACGAGAGGGGATAAACGACGCGCATCTGAGTCGTATGTGGGCGGCAAGAGCGTAAACCGAGGTAAGATGAATGAAAGAACAACGCGCCGAAGTAGGGACGCGCAGGATGGACAGAATGCTATGCTTCACTCCTCGGATACGGTGCTGCACGTTGGTGATAAGGGTGTTTTGCGGTCGTCGTCGAGGGGGTGGAGGCAAAATGGCCACTCAACCACCAGATGTCCTTGGTGGAGGTTCACGTCGCGATGGGCGGCAAACGGGGCTATTCCCTATTGGGTCTAGTATTGTGTACTGTGTGTCTCCACTTTTTGTCAGCCGCCAAACAAGGGGCACGGGTGTCACAGAATTAAAGATCAATCAATTCAAACGCTGCTATTCAAAGCTGCAAGATGGAACACCGCTGTCATGCATCCCGCGAGTGCACCGTCGTGCTTGGTCAACGCGCTTGTTTACTTTCGGGTGTTAAAGTTGGCTTAACGAATTGATATGGATGCGCTGGGTGAACTCCGAAAGTCTTGAGAGGGAATTGATTCTTTTCCATGGATCGCGAGCACAGTACATCATTACATGCCCTTTGATCACTTTTTCAGCCTGTTGAAGAATAATGAGTGGCATCGCAGTTTACGCCTGGCGGAGCATTGGATCTTCATTGATCTAGAAGCACTTGGGACGAGGGTCCCAAATGATGTCATTCCGTCGGCGATTCCTCCTCTTGGCGCTGCACCACTGCGACCGCCAATTGTTGACCACGCCGCTGGTAGCCTTCTGAACTGTGGGCAAGCAACTCAACTTTCATTATTTCTTCATTGCTATTTGACATAGAAGGCATCGTAGCATACCCGGCGATCAGATATATCAATCACCGGCATACATTTCTGAGTCCATATCGTTTTCTACAACGAAGTGCGACACAACATAGCAATGCCAATATGGTCATCTATTTCACATCGAAACAAAAAATCAACGCGATAGAATATGCAAATGACTGAGAGTGCTGTTCGAACGGAAGAGCCTGATTAACAGCTGTAACAACAGCAACCCCCGTAAGAGCCAACAGTAGCTTCGACTCCAATGGATCCCAGGTTTTAATCTCGTCGACGAACGTCCCATTGTCGACAAGATTCTTCTTCACAGCGATCTACCTTCCGTTCGCAGTTAACGCAAGGTGAAATATGCGCCAATGCATGATGCTTTGGCGATTTTTGGCATGCATATCGCTCGTAGACAAAATGAAATGCCACGACGCTGGAGAGTAGTTTACCACAAATATACATGATGAGCTTTTTGATGTTTGGAAGCAGCAACGCCATTGTTTCCAGTCGACAGATTTAATGATCATTGTCGGTCAATTGGTGACCGCAAGCTGTAGCACGAAGCCCTGTGACAAAGAGTCACTGGATCCCCCTCTTGGCAGGCACGGTTGTGATGGAGTCCAACGGGCGGCGCGATCCGCTTTGTTCAAATTGGAACCTGGGGAAGGACCCTGACAAAATAGAAGAGCAAATGGAGAAAGCCAGTCGCGCCGCGGAAGGCTAAGGAGGATTGGCTTTCAATAGACTTTGACCGACACAGACCTTCGTCATCGCCCAGTAGGAGTGGGGGAGGACACGTAGGAGCCGTTTTGCTTAATTCTACTTCTACGCTTTGGCTTGTCTTTTGCAATTTACTATTGTGTCCCTTAAAAGAGGTGTTGAGAAGAAAATATAGGATCTATTTTCTTATTTCTATCTTGTGACGTATTACGAGTCAGGCTTTACCCTGCGATATTTTCATCTTGATGCTTAATGAATTCGGTTTGCGATGTTATCGACATAGACCAACGTAACACGCCTTTGAAATATTTAAGGATCGATATCGAGACAGGTGTATTTTATTACATAGATTGCGCTTCTCCAACAGCACTATTCCAATCTACATCGTTGCCCACACTGCCACACTGTGAGCGACACTGTTCTTCTGTTCGACAACAACGTCCTCTGACAGGGTAATCAAGGATACGTCACCAGGCACAGTGTACATAGAACAGAGTCACAGCAACAATCATTCAAGACTTCAACAGCAGCGGCTATTCAATTTAGCAGTAAATTCTCAAGTTTCAGGGCAGCTTCTTAGGCATGTTATTTAAATTCCATACAAAGTCACATCAAACAAGCAAAGAGTTCAATAGAATATAACATTCAAAAAAGATTTCCAATAGATAGTCCAATATATAAACGCCCTATATCAAACAAGTAGTATTTCACGCCGATTATAAGAAATACAAAACGTCCCGTCTTGCCTCCAAAGGGCAAGTTTCAATGCCAAAAAAGTTAACTCCAGAAAAACATAAAAAGCAAGGTATCAAAAAATAAAAGGCCAAACAGGAAACTGGAAACGAGGCAGATGCGAGCAATGCGAGAAAAGCACAAAACAACAGCACAGTAGTGGACAGCTTCTCAGTCGTCTCACCACACAGTCAGCCAATCTGTCTTTGCTGACAAGGTCCGGGACACAAGAGTCGGGACCAAAAATAAAATATAGTGAGCTCCCCGGCACAAGGCTGTGCGGGGGTCAGGGTATCAAAGAGGTTGAAGGTTATAGGGTAGAAGGGTATGTAGTGCGGCTAATGAAGGCCAACAAGAGAAAAGTAAAACAAAAAGGAGTCTGTTGCAGTCGACTTTCGTCTAGACGGCTTTTCGTTCAAACGCCTATTCCAGAGCCAACGCCCAACAAGCAAAGCTTCGAAATGAAACGTGCAAAACCGGTCGGCAGGTGTGAATTTACTTTGTGTAAATGATGGTAAAGGTGGAGGGTGTGAAGATGTGAGGAGGATGAGTAAATGAGTCAATGGAACGCATCCCACGGGGGATTAGTCAACAGAAAAGGCAGTGAAGCCCTCCGTTGATTTATTAACCCAGCGTGCGACCGGAATGAATGGCCTGCACGCTCGTCGGCCGCGGCGCGACGGGGCTAGGGTGAAGCGGCGATGTATTGGCGCTGCTAAAGGGGTTGTCGTGATATTGGGAAGGATGACGGACAGGGTCCCATGTCTCTTCACTCAAGACACTCAGGTAACCCTCGCCGACCTGATCCCGGAGAGCCTCGATCTTGCGACGGTACAGCTCACCGCCGACGTCCCAATCCTGCGGCTCATTCCACGGCACAGCCTGCGAAGGCGACGATGTGTTGTTGGTCTTCGTCGGTGTACGCGTCGGTGTTATGGGAGTCGCAGGGGCGTTGAAGACAGGAGGCTGCACGGTCAGTGGCGACTGCGGTGGTAATGGAGGCAGAGCCTGTGCCAGTCTTGCTGATGTAGGCGCATCCGTGCCGTTGCTGTTGCCGTTGGTTAGTACTTGCACCTCGGCCACCGTAAACGTCGCGCTGCTGTCAACAGGGAGCGGTGAGATGTTTTTCCGAGGTGCGGCTGACTTCTCCTCGAGGAGCACAGGTACAGCTGCAGCTGAAGGCACGGGTGCCTCCCGTGCGGCAGCATGGGGAAGTGCAGGAAGAGGGCGCGTATTCTTGGGCGACCGTGACATGAGGTAATTGTCGTCGTTGGTAGTCAGGTAGGATGTTTCAGGCACAGCAGCCAAAGGCGGCGGGACCGCCGCGGTAGTGCGGTCGAATGAGGTGTCAAGAGGAGATGGGGCAGAAGGAGGAGGAAGGACAGGTGCAATAGATGACGATGACGGCACACGGGTTGATGTGACGTTGTTGGTGGCCAGGTCGACAATGCGCCGCTTGGGAGCACGCTTGCGACGGGTGGCATTGGTGTTGCTCTCGCCGGAGACAGCACGCACCGTTGGCCGCTCCTTCCGCAGGACAGTGGGCTCGCGGGTCTCGCGGGTATCACGAGAGTCACGCGGCGCATCGTAAACGATAGCAGGCTTGCTCACATCAATAGCAGGGATCGTGGGCACCGGCTGTGGCTTGATCACGGGGACCATGGGCGGCAGTGGTGCACGCTCAACAAGGTACTTCCGCTCAGAGTAGCTGGGGCCGGTGGCATCAATAATGATGTCCTCGGTGAAGCCCGGCGTCTTGCGGAACAGGTTGAAGATGGTGATGCGGTAGTCCTTGTGCGTCCGCGTGAAGGGGTTGCCGCCCACCCAGACCTCGCGAATGTCAGGAATACCTGTCAAGCGCGCCAACTCAGTGGGGTCGGTCAAACCGTTGTCGCGAAGATCAAGGCGCTCCAGAGGGAACAGCTTCTCGATACCGGCAATGGACTGCAGGCGGTTGGCCCGCAGGTTCAACGCACTGATGGCAGGCAGAGGGAAATGCGCAAGCGAGTGCAACGAGTCGATCATGCAGTGCGACAGATTCAACGCACGGAGCGCTGTCAGTGTCGCCAGGCTGTCCGGGATCTGGGTGAACAGATTGCTGGACAGGTCCAGAGAGTGAAGGGTGTTGGACAGAGGCGACAGGCTGAACGCGGGGATCGATGTCAACGAATTGTCCGCCAAGCTGAGGTGCTTAAGGAAGCGCCACTTAGTGGCCGGCAAGACACCGACGGTCAGCAGGTTCGACGTGCTGCCACGGCGGTTGTGCCACGAGTCAGAGAGGCTCGAATGCGAGCTGCCCGAGCCGGAACGGTGGACCTTGTGCGAGCCGCGGACATACGAAGTGCCGTTGCGCGAGCTCGAGGGCCGTCGCGGCGAGTGGCTGCGTGGGCGCGACGGCTTGCCGGGCGAGTGTGGCGAGGCCTCGTCGCTGTTGGACCGAGCAAGGGAAGGGCGGAAGTCGCTGCCGTGCTGTTCACTCTGATCGTCGGTGGTCAGTTCGCTAATAACGGATCCAATGCGCATGTCGAGAGCAGAGGTGCGCGGGTCGGGAGATCCAGGCATGGACATGCTCTTGTGCAGCTCGGCGTGCGGGATCGAGGGACTGCTGCGACGAGGGCTCATGCCCATGCTGCCGCCACCCGAACCGCCGCTGAAGGGTCCAATGGTCGGTGATGACTGCGTCTTGGACGTACGCCGGCGGCGCTTCTCCATGTCGTCAAGCACAATGTCGACCAAGATCTCGATAGGGTCTTCGATGGAGGCGCGCTTGAGCATCAGAGACCGCAGCTGATCGGCGAGGCGGTCCCAGCCAAAGAACTGCCGGAAGTCCATGTCGCACACTTCGAGGGCCTGGACGTTTTTGAACACGTATAGTGGGACGGCCGAGTCGAAGGGGAACTCTTCGTAGCCGCGGATCAGTCGTGCGCGCCAGTCGGGGGCGAGGCGCAGGCAGGGGATCTTGGTGAAGGCCGAGTACAGGTACTTGAGGTCGGCCTGAAGAGCCGCCTTTTGGCGTTCGGTGCGAGCAGCGGAGATGCTCGACCCAAGACTGAAGCTGGACCAGAGGGCAGACATGCCGGACATGACGCTGCGGATGCTGGACACGGAGCGGATAGAGCCGACGTCGGAGCCGTGGGTTTTGGAGCGCTGGGACTGGCTCAGGAAGGAGACATAGTTGGTAGATGCGGCGGCATCGTGGATGTTCTCGATACGAATGCCCATAGGGCCAACGGGAATACCGAGCTCCTCAAAGCGGGAGAGAAGGTAGAAGAGGTGGTGGGGTGTGAGTGCGAGTTTGGCCGACTTGACGCTGTGGGAGGTGAAGTTCAACGATCCGAGGGACAGTGCGGCTGCGAGGGAACTCGAGGTCGAGGAGGAGGTGGATGGGCGCTCGGGCAAGGTGTTGGTTGAAGAGCTCGTCGGGAGCGACGAGACGCTCTGGGAGGGGCCATGTCGAGGGGCAGTCTGTCGCCGGAACTGCAAAGCGTTGGCAAGGGCCTTTTCGTGCGTGCGCACAAACGTGGCCAGTTGCTGGGTGTGTTAGTAAAAAGTGCCTGCATAGGTCTTCCTGTTCGGCCTGTCGTATATCGTCGGGTCGTACGCACCTTGATGAACAACTCCCCGTCTTCCGAATCCATGGCGGCTTCGTTTATGGATGCATTGGGGACAAATGCTATGTGGAAAAGGTCGGTGGTTTGAGGTCGGGGATTGAAGGAGGAAGTTCGCCGGTGGGAGTCTTTATAGATGCGAATGTTTCGATTTCGACAGGTACGGTGTGACACTCGACCGAAGTATTGCCGTCTCGAGAAGGTCGTTCAAAGGAGAATTGAAATGAGGGAGATTTATGAGGAAAAGCTGCGAAGCCTGTCGCACAAAAGAGGAGAGTTAGTCAAACATCCGATTTCTGCTTCTTTGCATATCTTGTGTGCGAGTAAACAGGGCGAATGAAGCAAAAGAACGCGTCAGAGGGAGGCGCTGCCGAAAAGCTTGTGACCGGAAAGAAAGTAAAGCAGAAAAGAAGAGAAGGAAGCAAAGTTTTCCAGAAGATTAACAAAATAGGATCGCGGAAGTAACAGTGAATGGGGCGCGTGGCCAAAACATGCCATACAGGAGCAGATGTACTCCGTACCATCCCAGGAAGCGGTTCATGGGTTCATGAGCGTTCCGGAAATTCAGTCTGTGGGAGGAAGAAGGAAGAGGGGCGCGCGGATCCAGTCTATCTGTCTAACAGGTAGAAGATACCAAGTGAAGCAATAGAGGAGAGGAGGCAAAGATAGATGCGGTGGGACAAGAAAAGAGTGAAGAAAAGTGGTAATCAGGGAAGAAAGAAGGAAGTCGCCGGGCGATCCAGGCAAGACTTGATGCGAGGATGTGAAGATGGCAAAAGGATGTACACGCGGTTTGCGGGTTGCGTTGACAGTTTTGCCACAGCGCCTAGGCTGCGGAGGCTGTGGAGGCTTGTAGGTTGTGTACAGAGAAATAGAGAGAGGAAGTTGGAGGTCACCGGAGAGTCTCTCTAAATTTGGAGGCTGTGGCAGGCGGCAGACTCGCAGGGCAACCGCCCGACGAACCAGACGGCACGGACTAAAAAAAGGACCAAAACAAGAAAACAAGGAGTGCACAGGCTGACACGAGGCTCGCAGTGTGGAAGGGTGGGAAGATTAGAGAAGTGTGTGTGGTGTGTGTGCGGGTGGGTGGTGGATATCTAGGCATGTTCCTGGGAAAGCTGAGTCAACTGGGGAGAGGAAAACCAGTGTGTGTTCATTCCTGCGGCATCCAGAAGTGCAAGTGTGCATGTGTATGTGTATGTGTATTTGGTGTATGTGTGCCAGGTGGTGCATGTGAGTTGCGTATGCGTGCGCTGGTATGGGTTTTGGATTTGGTGCTTCGTCGTCGTCGTGCTCTTTGGGTTTCTGTCTTTCTGTGGTTTTGTCCCTTTCGTACGCCGTGCCGTCTGCCGCAGTTTCTGTTTCCGTCCGCTCTTTCACAAGGCCGTCGACAAGCGGTGCCTGGCTGACTTGACTGCCTGCCTTCTTTTCTTCTTCCTTTTTCCTCGTCCAGGCGACTCAGTGCGGCGGAGTGCCTGTTTGGCTGAACCACGGCTGGCGACTGGACGAGGGAGAAGGGAGAAAGCAAAAGGGGCCTGCAGGGGAAGGCTGGAAATGCGGAAAAGCAAAAAGGGCAACAAAGGGGCGGAAAGGCGTAAATCAAATCAAATACAACACGAGGACGGACTCAGCTGACAGGCATGCATGGAAGACAGCGATGCGAGACAATAGTGCAGAGACAAGAGAGGCGCAAGGGTAAAAGCAAAATGGTGGGAATGAACAAGACACAGAAAACGACACAAAATGACAACACAAAGAACTCAAAAGATACAGCAAAAGAAGAACACTGGAGAAAACAAAACACACTAGACACAAAAAGGGACCTCTTCAAGGGGGGCTGATCACACGAGGCGGGCGCGAGGCTTGTCGGCTTTGCATACCAGAGGAAGAACGAAGAGAAGAGAAACGAAAGAAAGCGAGGAGGACGATGGGAGAGTAACTGGCGAATGTCGTTGTGAGCTGGAATGCGCCCGCGGGGTAACAATATGAAACGGGAAGAAGGACACAAGAGACAATAAGACAATAAAAGGAGATGACGTGAAGCGCACAACGCAAGATGGGAATGAGGATTTATGGTAATGCAGGTAAAGGCGTAGACGCGGCTCTTTGTTTCGTCGTAGTTGTTCGGGGTGTTTCTTCTTAATGTGCTCGACTTGTGTGTTTGTTCGGGATTTTGAGGAGGTTGAATGTTGCGAAGCGGTTTTGTTTTGGCAAAGGAAGGAGAATAGAAGGAAAACATTGGAGCCAGAACAATAGGTCACACGAATTGGGTGTAGTCTCCAGGGCCTCTTAGCACTAAGAACGTGGGTGGAGGGAAGGAACAGGAGGGGGACGACAAGACAAGGACGACCGACGCCAGTGGATGGATAGTGAGGATAGTATGATACGGCAGGAGCGACCTGGAGTGACCAGCGCTAGCGGGAAACGAGGCAGAGAAAAACGCGCGATTACCCAAAACAAATGGTAGAAAGCGAGGCAGGCGAGGCCGGTGCAGATAGCAGATAGAGAAGGAGAGAGTGCACGATAAGAAAACAGCAACGCGAATGCAAACGTAACCGCAAGACTGTAAATACAAAATGCGAAATGCAAAGTGCTGCCACTGCGAGATGCAGCAGAGTAGCCACTTACCCAAACAAATGTTTCCCTTCCACAATTCTTTGTATATATCGTCGCTGTCGTAATCGAGCTCGAGAGAAAGGCGACACCGTGGGGATGGTTGTATCGTTTCGGAGGGAAGGTGCGATCGAGGCGTACGGCAAAATCGTTCGATGTCGTCGAGGAGACACTGGCGTGTAAGGAAGGAGCACGCCGGTAGTGAAAAGAGAGAATAAAAAGAGGAAGGAAGGAGGAGAAAAAGAAAAAAAATAGAAGAAAGAAAAAAAGAAGAATGGAAGAACCCAAATGTTCCACGCAGAACACAACGAAACAAAACACGATAACAGCACAAAAACACCACAGAACACCGATGTCCGTTTTCCGTATCCTGATTCCTGTTTTCCTGAAAGATTCCCTCGGACGTTTCTCTCTCGTCCTCTCTTCTTCTTCTTCTTCTCTCTTCTGTTTCGTATTCACGGGTGCTCTGTCGAGAAAGCAACCACCTCTACGGACCAAACAGAAGAGAAGAAGAAGAAAGGGAAGAGAAAGGAAAGGGAAAGAGAGAGAGGAGAGGAGAAGAAGGGAAAACGGGAAATTGGAGACGGAGGATGGGAAGGGGGGCTGATTTGGTTTTAATACCAGCAGCCGTGTCGTTTCTTGAAGGGTTGTGAGCAGGAGCCTTGTCAGTGGGTGCAGAACAGAAAGGGAAGGCCCATTTGCAAGGGAACTGGACGAGGCGAGACGAGGCAGGAGGGAGGGGTGCGGCGGCTGTGGGCAAAGAAGGCAGACGAGTGAAAAAGACGAGACGATAAAAACGACATCAAAAAGCAACACAGAAAATGGTATCAAAGGCGGGACCACTTGCGGGCACCTTTGGTGGGGAAAGAGACGAGAAAAAACAGGCATTCCAGGGTCCTCTTTGGTGCCTCTTGAATGCTCTTTCTTTCTTTGGTGTCTTTGGCCGGGATGCCTGCTGCCCATCACCTGCGTACTCAGGGTACTGCTAGGATGTTTTTGCTTTTGGCGGATTTTGGTGGTGGGCGCCGAAAATAAAAGAGGGGACAGAGGGGACGTGCAGGGACGCCAGGACCACCACTAGCGCGTTTGCGCGCGACATCACAGCAGGGTAAAATTACAGATGACAAGGGGTGGAGGGGCAAAGCAGAAAGAAGGCCATCGAGGCCAGCGACACCAAGGCTGGCAGGACAGAAAATACGGAGCACACTCGCGACCTTCCCCCACTAACACAAACACACTAACAGCAAAAACAGCACTAACAGCGTCAAAACACTCCAAAAAGCTTGGAGAGCAGGGCAAAGACCAGGGAAAGAAGCGAGATACCGTCGCAATTCGGTCTTCAGTCTCCTCTCCGCAGCCAGCCCCTACTTTTACTTTTCGTAATTAATACCGCCGTGTTTTATGACATTATTATGATATGGCAGTAGCGTCAGCACCAGGGAAGCGCGGACGAGAGCTATTGTTTTGTTTTTGTGTTTTTGTTTACCATCTTCGCGTTTATTCGTTCATTCGTTTTCTTGGAGGAAGCGAGGAGGCGCAGGCAATCTCCCGTTTTCTCGTTTCTTTTGATTTGTGTGTGGTCTCTGACATCGTGACAATGGTGAGAAACAAAGGATTGAGAGTGGGTGGTGTAGACGAGAGAATGGACGATGCAGAGTGCAAAATGCAGTTTCTCGTACGCACGGAATCGGCGGAGAGGGCGCCCATCCCCGCCTCCTTTCTTTTCTGTTTCGAGAGAATGAAATAACGAAGAAAGAACAGAAGAGAACAAAAAGTGCCTGTGCTCGCCTGCTTGCCGCTCACAGCCAGGAAGGGCAACCAGCCGGCGGTGGCCAAATCTCGAGAGGGGTCCTCGTCTGGCCAATAATGGCAGCGAAAAGGCCTTTGGACTGTCATTGCATTGAGAATCTGTCAATGGCTTTTTTCTTGTCTCGACATATTTCATTTCTTTTTGTCTTTCTGTCTTTTATTCGTCTCTGGAGGGGTTCTCCAAATAAACGCTCTTCCTATCCCTCCTGCGGCTTTCCCCCGTTTACGTGCAGGAAAAGGGGGCTTGCATCTGCATCTGCGTCTGCAGTTCAGTCTTGCATATTTTGTGTCTTGCGTCTTGCGTCCACTTTCTTCTTTCCTCCTTCTCCTCCTGCAGCCGCTGCAACTGTAAGAGCATACATGGAAACACGAAGAGGAAACAGACCTGCGCATGTTAAGAGCAACACAATGACACGGAGTACCCAAACACAGCAGTTGCAGTAAGAGCGGATGTGGGAGGAAGAGCCAAAAGCAATAGAAAATGGAAACGATGAAAATCCCCGGCGCTACTGTGTGCAGGCTGTGAGGCATAGGCAGGGGTGAAAGAGAGGACAGGCAGAAGAAGGAGAAGGAGAAGGAGAAATTTGTCTGGGGAGGTCGAAAGGCAAAAGGCAAAAAAAATACAACTTGACGCGGTGAATCAGAATATCGACAACTTGCAAACTTCGTCGGCAACGCAAGGGCACACAAGGTGCAAGGGCCGCTGCTGCATGTTTCGCTCAAGGTTTTACCCGACTTCTTTCCTCTCTGTATAATACATCGCAGGATGGAAGCGGCGCTGAGAACAGCAACGATCGTCCATCCAGCTGGAACGGAGTGTGCACCATCCATCCTTTTTGCTTTTGTTTGACGTATCATCTTCAAAAGGATTGTCGGGAAGGATGACGAAAGAAAGAAAGAAGAAGAAAAAGAAATCATCTTCACCGCTATGAACGGCGGCGACGGCGGCGAGGAAGGCAAAAGAAGACGACAAAAAGTACAAGATACAAGATACACGATTTACTGTTGAAATACAGGCATTACTCTGCGGTCGTGCTGGATGAGGCAATGCAGAGCATGTTGCTCCTTCACAGTGTGAGATGCAACAATGTATGCTCCCGGTTGTACCGGCGCCCTCGGATCACTGCCTTTGGGAGGATGGCAACAATGGGCTGAGATGGCCGGTATTTCGACTTTCTACAGCAGCTTGGCGCTGTCAATGCCGACCCTGAAGAATGAAAAACATTCTCAAAGAGAAGAAGAAAGAGGGCAAAATGGGGTTGAGAGGCGTCATATTGACGAGCTATACAGAGTACTCCGTCCGGAGTGTGAGCAAAATACGAACGATATTGTACACTTTCTGGAGAAAACGGCCGCGTCTCCAAGAGACCGGTTGAGATTGGTCGCCAAATAGTCGCAGATGGTCGCCAGATTTGGCCGCCCGCGATACGCTAGACCTGGCCTGAGAAGACAGAAAGAAGCAAAGAAAAAGAAGAAAAAAGGGAACCTCCTTCGATACAACGTTCGACAGCCTGCATGTTAGCCCCTTCCCCTTCCATATTAGCGTCTCGATGAGCAGCGCCGGCGGCGACCGAAAGAGTAGGCGCGAAGCGAAGTGTTGAAGTGCTGGACCCCTCTTTTTGATTTCAGGAGAGAGAGATATCAAGAGAACAGGACGAAACAAAAATACGACGTTCAGCGTGTGAGGAAGGTGAAAGTGGAAAATCTCCCAGCCCCTCTCCTCTTTTCTCTGTGAGCTCTATTTCTCACTATCGTCCAGCCTCGCCTGACGCGGCGAATAGTGTCGACAGTGGGGGGCTTTTAAGAGCTTCCATTCGGCTTCTTTTGACTTTTGGTCTTTGATTTTTACTCGACTTTCTTTGATTGTATTTTTTTCTCTTCTATCTGGTTTCCCTTTTCCCGGCCAATGCCATGTTTGTTGTTGATCTTTCAACGGATCAATAGCCATGCAGTTGCCATGCCGGCTCTTGTATTATTCGTCAATTGGCTATTATGGTAAATTAAGATACCCTGAATACCCCAGGCAATGTCCCCTCCTCCTTCTTTCTCTCACTCGTCTATCTCCTTCGAGTATCTCGTCTTCTGCGGGCTGTAATTGCGGTCGGCAGACCATCCAGGACCATACAGACGAGACAATCTCAGCAAAAAGGGAAGTGCCACACATGTCAACCAAAGAAGCGAGACAAATGTGAAATGCCCCTCTGACGATCCTTTTCCAAGCCATGACGAAAAGCGCGTTTCTGTCTTTGGCTCGTCTCTTCTGATCGTTCTCGAACTACCAACCACCCTTGTCCATCCTTCCTCGTTTTTGTGTCGTTTGTGTGGCTCCTGCCCCCACGGCCGATATCCTCTTTTGGAACAGCCCACCCCAAAACCACCCAAATCACCAAAATGCTTCTCCAATCTCAAAATCTCAAATCAGCGGTGAAGAAAAATGACCTCTCTGGAGAGGACTGGAGAGACACTCAGATGCTGCTAACGCCAACTATTTCCCATTCTTGGCCTGGTCGTGTCGCGCCTGTCTGTTTTAGTGACCTGCAGGAATGGCATGTGTGTGTGGGCTTGGCCACTTGAGAGGGCGATGCTCGAGATACTCTTTTTTATGTGTACTTTGATACTTTGTGATCTTCTCCCCCAGGGTCTTCCCCAGCCCGCGTTGACAAGAGGCGGTTGGAGGTCCCTTTCTGAGAGCCATGCACACGATATACAAGACAGCCTTCATCTGGACAACCAAGTACGACTACCCAAAAAACGGCGTGCGGCGGCTGGGAAATCAATGCTTGGCCCGAGCTTTTTCTTCTTTAGTTCTCTTCAATCTTCGCACAGACCTGAGAGCGAAGAACATGCGGGACTGTCTCCTTTGCCGGAGGCGGGACAGAAAATATAACGAGAGCATGGCAATTTTCAAGTATGTCCAAACATACATATAGATTAAACGGTTGTCTGCCGCTGCTGTTGATGGACCCTTGCAGAAAACAGCATCCCTCTTTGCCCTTTTGCACAAAGCGGGATAGGAATGAAGATGGCAAAAAGAAACAAAACGGATCTCTATCAGGAGATCGGCCATCTGTCGACACAAGGTAGAATGTGGCTCCTGGGACATTCCTCGAAAACAAGATAGACCCAGTTATTGTCAACATCCACATTTGTTTCTGTATATGAATCTGTATCTGCTTCTGCCAGCCGCCGCAGACGCCCGTCATCGTCTTGCAGCTATCCCATATCACACCAGTGTTTCTCAAAAGGCCCTATCTTGGCTCGGTGGGTGAGTAAAGCTAATAAAAACGCATCTCAAGATCGACTTTTGCAAGAACAAACTACGGAGGAGACGTGCCGAGTTACATCGTGAAAAGGGAAAGTCGGATGAGACACGCAGCCCAATGCGAGACAGCGCTTGTGCGAGACACACTGGACACACGCCGTAAATCGCCGTACTCGTACTCCGTAGAAAGAGAAGAGAAGGAGATTCTGCTCGGCCCCTTCCTTCTACGAATCTTGTTACAGACAAGATACATTCTCTCCGTTCCAAGATAGCCTTTTGGCCCTTAGCGCGCGCGGTGCGCGACTCATGCGTCGTCAAAGTCCTCGCACAAAATACAATCCACAAAATGCAATCCTTCATCCAGTGCCTTGGTTTTTGTCGTCTGTCACGGTGCGGTGAGTCGCAATGCAATTCCTATTTTGAGTTTTTGAGGTAATTCTAGAGCTCGAGATCGAGCTCAAGCTCAAGCTCGCTTGCAAGAAGGTGAAAATCCCACGATGCATGCCCGACTTTTTCCATTTCAGCTTTCTCCTTTGGAAGAAGGCCACCATGCCCCTTCTCAGCCCACGAGTCTGGCCACGCTCCTGGACCACGAGCCACGGCCACGATACTTTCTTCAGGGCCACCACAATTACCGCCCTTTCCCTTTCTTCTGCGCGCACCCGAATCGAAGCCGCCCCGCGAACAAATCATATCAGCACATGCCACCACCGAGAAGCAAAATGTGTCTCACGTTTTTGATTTTCTCGTTTGCATGGCCTTGTCTGGCGGCCACTTTGTGTGTTCCTTTTTCATGAGCACGACAGAGCACTGTACGCCGTGACTATAAGTGACAGAAAGAGATAGACACCTACTCTCAGACAAGACATGCGTCGGATGTCTACTCAGCTGTACCAATCCAGTCGCAAACAATACCCCGAGCTACACAAAGAACAGAAGAGTACAGAAGTAAAGCACTGCCGCTGGCCTCGGCCAACGGTCTGCTTGACACCCTGAAGCTTTGCTGTTTTGTCAAAGAAGGCCCCTGTTTCTGGGCAGACCCTTCTCCACCACACAAGGGACGATCATCGTAGTCATGTGCTGCCAGCTCCGAAACAACAAGGAGGCGATAAATCAAAGCATTCTGCAGAAAACAGAAAGCAAACAGCATCTCGTACGGCCTTGACCTTGACGCTGTTCGATGTACACTTTCATCTACCAATAATAAGGTTTCTAGATCGTAAAAGCGAAGAGCCGAGCGACTGCCGACGTCCCAGGATCCTGTCTCCTGTCAAGAGATCTGTCGTTGAAGTGGTCCCTCGGGCCCCAGTAAAGTACTCCCACGAATAACTTGTACCCATAATACCATCTGACCGCTTCAAATGCCCCCAAATATGCAAAAAGCCCCACCTCGATAGCCGCCGGTGCACAGCTCGTATTCCTTCCTTTGTCGTGGGTGGTCTGTGGCGCCCTCCTGCCCCCCATAATTTCATAGTGGGACACAGTTGCCTGTGACGTCATGCCGCCCGCTGACTTTCAAGACTTACAAGACTTACACGCGCTGCTGACGCCCAATCCGCCAAAAATAGTGGATGCTTTCACGAAAATAACCAAACGCTGGTGGTGGTCAGATACAGATCGAGTTCATACTGTTCTATAATACTTCACATTTTATGGTGGTCCAGCTGGTACTTTGCGTTCCATGAGTGAGGCTGACCCTCACTCATGGACTACACCGAAAAAGAGGTAAAGGTGGTGTTCACACGAGCTTGGCGGAGGGGGTGAAAGAGCTCGTGTTAAAATCGTATTGCTGGCCTCAGACCTAGCTGTAGAGTGATGTGTAGTCTTTTTGTTTTACGAGTATTGTTGCGTCTTCTTGACATCTTACGCGGAGATTGGTGCTCTCAAACAAAGCCAACATGGCCAAAAACAAAGCCTGGCCTGGTTCAGTCCCTGCATAGGAAAAATGTAAAAGTAAGATTCAGTCACCCTAAACCAAGACGAAGGCAAGGAAAGAAAAGAAAACAGGGCAAGTTGCCGGCCACATGATGACCCAGATAACACTTTCTTAGGCTTAGCCTGTTAGTTAGACCCCGTTCCTGCCAAAAGACAGTCAAGACAAGATTCAGCCAGCCACTTTGCTTTTTTCCTCAGACCGTCCTGCCGCTCAACAGCGGCCCGCGAAAGACTTTGACAAGCGGTCCCGTTGCTTTCTTTTTTTGGTCACTTTAGCCTTCTTTCCTCTTCCCTGTGTTTTTGCCTCCCTCTCCACCCTTTTTCTCGGTCGTTCCCGGTGGTTGGCTCTGCGCTGTTCCTCTTGTTCAAGTTGTATTCTCACTCGTCTTACTCGAAGACCCTGGCTGAACCTTGACCGAACGGCGGCTATGCTTGTTAGTCTCTTGTTGACGACCTCATAAATGGCCCCCTAAATATCCCCTCCATCTCGGCTGCTCTCGCCGAATCTCACGATGAGGACAGGTCACACTATAACTACATCATCTTCCTTCGTCTCCATCCTCTTTTCTCCTGTCTGTTTTCCTTCTCTCCGACTTTCGGTGCGCTTCGTCTTTTGACTTGCGCTTCTTGGCTTTCGATTTTTCCTCTCTTTCTCTCTCCTTCGATCAATGCATCCTGCCCCCTAAAAAGTAGGCCAGCGATTGGGTCACCCGTCCCCAAGGTTTCAGTGCAGCGTTGCAGTGGTGGCCAAGAAAGGAGTGGATGAAAAAGTCACAAAGTGAAAGTTGAAAGTGCACTTTGCATGTGGAGAGAGAAAAGCCACATTCTCTTCCGTACGAGTACTTACGAATGTAAAACGTACAGTTCTTGCAGATACGCCGAAACACCTCCACTTTGCATCTCCAGCGTAGATTTCAGACTTTGACTTTCCGCCGAAGCGGGACATGTTCCCCCAAATGTATGTTTGTCCCCCAAATCTTTTGTGTTGTCGCCGTCTGTTTTCCCCTCTACCAACAGAACACTGTCTGTGCGTTCAACCCCTCCCCCTCATTTGACCACCTCTGACCTTTTTTCTGGATGTTCTTTCCGTTTTGCCTCTGCCTCGTCAATATTTTCTTTTTGGAAAAAATTGTGACGGGTGGGTGGTACTGCGTGAAAAGACAGAAAGAAAATAAACAGTAAAAATGCAACTTTTCATGAAAACCTTCACCGTTCTTTTGCACTTCCTACTTTCGAGCCTCGACGCTATTTGACACTTTCTCTGCACTTTGAACTCCGACGGACCACTCTAGATCAAGGCTTCTCTCTCTGTCCACCATTTCCACGTATTGCCATCCTTGGCCTCGTAATCGGACTCAAAATGCAGAAACAAAAGCCGTCCAGGCCGTTTACCAAGACCAAAGCAAGGCTCTTTGGCCATCTGTAGTACTCCGTAGCCACTTTTTGCGGGCTCTTTCTCAAAGCTCCTTGTTGCAGATCATGCTCCATTTCTTCTTGCATCGTCCCACTCTGTCAACCAGGGAATAGGAATGCTCATGCGTGCACTTTACAGATACTTGCACCAAAAAAGACAAAGACAACAACGGTCAGAGCACAGAAGGATCACGGCTTTCGATTTGGATTCACTTTTCACTGGCTCTGCTGGCCGCACTGGGACTGGCCCAAGACGGCTATCCGGTGAAGAGCGGCCATTGCCGTCGTGTTATTCGCTGCCGCTGTCATGGTTCGGGAGAGTGAAGGACGGACTGGTTGGCTGGCAGGTTGTGTGACAAAAAAGGTCAATATACTTTGGAGGGCGGGGCCATCTTGGAAACAGGTGTGCCAACCCAGATGTCTTTGTCCTTCCTTCTTGTCCTCCCTCCCTCCTCCCCTCCCCTCGTCTTGTCCCTAACCGGTCTGTCCGTAGCAAATCTTGCGCTTCCGGCGGTTGTTCTCACACTCGATCGTAAGAAGAATAATATGCCCCAAACTTATTCTCCATAGTTGTGTCATTACAAGTCCCATTTGACATGATGATTTCACAAATAATACATGACAATAAGAACGGGAATACTGGAGGCACGAAACAAATGGTATTTTCTACATTTGTATCTTACGATCTCGCTGTGGGACTGTCCTGTTAGTCGTGGAGTGACTCGAAAAAAGAAGTGCATTTTTACTCAGACGACTTGTAAGTCACGAGGACAGTCGAAAAACTCTCCGATGGCGACATCTAGGAGTCGTCGCATTTGAGTCACCAGAAAGGTGATGATGAAAAGTACCCAAGACACAAATTCAGACAACGAAGCGGTCAAGAGAAATATAAAAAAAATCAGAAAATCAAACAACCAACAGACAGACAGACACACAGAAGGTAGACAATGAACGATGGATTGTGGAAAGGAAGAGAATCCCGTTGCCAATGCGACAGAACAGCCCAGACCAGAGCCGCTGTATGGTGGCTCGGGATGTTCACGGCCTCTCATTTGCAGCCGTATGGGCAGGCATGAGAAAAAAAGAAAAAAAAAGAAAAAGAAAGAAAAAAAAAAAGGACGAACAAGAGGTGCAGGGAAAGCGGTTTGTCACACAGCCTTTCGCCAGTCTTTCACTACTGATACGCCAATGGCTCCCTCCTCTCTCTTTTGGAAAATCAGAACGCAACCACGCTTATCGTGAACATGCTCACCGCTACGATAATGCGATGTCGCGATGCGATGTCTCTTGGCCCTTCTTTGCCTCTTCAACGCAGCGCATCGGCGCTCCTTCACGATCCTCCTACCGCCAAGTTTGAATTTTGAGTGTAAAAAACATGGAATTAAAATGCAGGGTCAGAAAAATAAATAAACAAAAGAAAAATTTTCCACACTATGCATCGTGTGCCGTCCGTGGGTGTGCCCTCATGCAGGATGGCAATGGAAAGGATAGAGTACTTTTCAAACTGCTCTGTGAAGAGGAAAAGGAGGGTGTCACGGCAGAAGGCTCTCTCGATATGATGCTTGACCATCCCATGCGCGGCTTGCCCCCCAATGCATCGACGTGCATGGACACTCGTTGCCCCACTCCATTCCCCCTCACTTTTTCCTTGCTTCATCTTGTCAGAGTCCACTAGCCGTGTGTACTTGAACATGCAACCTCTTTACCTTCTCACATGTAAACCACTTTATGCTTCATGCAGCTCGTAGTAGATTCTTTTTACTTTGTTGCGCATGTTATGTATCCTGTTCAGAGTATCCAGTAGCAAAATTCAAAGCGTTCAGTCCTCTCTCTGCAAATACGGAAGCGCATACTCTGTAATCTATTTGCTTCCATTACCCGTACCCTTCTCACTATGTTGCCCTCCATTGCTGTCTGCCACCCGCGTGTTCCCACCACGACTCAATTTATATCGCCCGTCAAAAGCAGATGCCCCAGCTCTGCATATCGGCTAATGTGGAGGGCATGATTTAGCGATTTCTGGGGCGCTGCCCCGTTCAGGATGTAGTCTGCATTTCTGGACGGTAAATATACTTGCTTTGATTTTCTTCCATTGCTATCTTTTGTCTTCACCGCATCTAGAAGAAAATGAGGCGAAAAAGAGCGATGGAGGAACAAACATGAAGCGATAGACAACAGTGCATCATCTAGTATCGCCAAATAACCAACTTTTAACAGCCGATATCCACCTTCAAAAGACCCTTCTCCAGTCCCGACGGAGATGTCGTCGATCATTGCTCTACACGGCCAGATCGCAGCACCCATTTGTGCAGCATCACATCCAACCAGCTAAGACATGGGGGGAAACTTGGTTAAACCCGTCGAGCACTTGACAGCAAACGTTTAAAAAATTGCTTCAACTACGTCAGGGGGAACCACTCGCGAGGACAATTTTCCTATTAGGGACAATTGACAACAGTCGTCTATGCCATCTTACGTACTTTCTCCGTCATCAACTTCACGGGCTACAGTGATCGCCGGTCACCGGCGTTGTATTTACAGATATAACGGCCATTTCCTTTGGCCCATGTCGGGGCGCTTCGGGCGGAATATCTCTATTTCTTTCATCTTTCAACGTTCTTCGCACTCAAATTATTCCGTCTGTAAATTGCTTCCATGTGGCCTCAAACGACGTTGCCTACGCTTGTGGGGGCGATAAATCAGGCCCGGCGGGAAGTAAATAAAGAAACAATGACAATCGCAAGTCAATGAAGATCACGAACGGCAAAGCCAGCCGTAGGACGGGCCGTCGATTCAATTTGATAGCTTTGTCCATCTTTGCGAGCTTTCCCCGGTCTTCGAGTGTCTCTATGTCAATATGAAAGTCTTGATTGCCCAACAACCTGCCAGGGAAAATAAACTAGGGATCAGCAACGAGGCACGGGTAGACACGGGAGGCTCCTTTTTGTGGACTGTTGATCGTTCACTCGGTCCTGCTTCTATTTACCCTTATCCTCTCTCCCCGTCACTTAATGTACAGTATTTTCTCAGGGTTCTCGCCACATTCAAAACGGGATATTGGTTCTTCCATCTTTCCATCTTCCCTTTCCCTTCCGCCAAGTAAGTAAAACGGGCCTTCTGAGCCACCAGGCTGTTTATTGACACTTTAGTAGCCGTTGCTCTTGTGCCTTGACCAGGGTCAAGGGCCTGTCAAAGGATTACATTTATCACGTATGTAGTAACTGACTTTTCCTGTAAACTCGTCTTAAGATATTTGTAATGACAGAAATATGACAATAAAGCGACCTTCGCAGTCTTTGTTGACATCAAGAAGGCATATCAATGAACTACAATATGTCAGGATAAACCTGTGTCAACCTGGGATCCATGGCCGCCATGTGGAATAGTATTCTCATTGCCCTCCGTTGTCGGCAAGATGCCGTTCCTTGTAACCTCGTAGATGCTTCAATTGTAAATTAAGTGTAACAGAGCGTCGGAGCCAGGGTAGCCCGAGCATCGTGGGATCTTAGATTATAGAACAACCCAACAGATGCATCTGGCCACGGTGAGGCCGACTATCTGTCGAGATAGTCCTTTTCATCAGGTCATCAGGCAGTAATGTCATCTGGTCTTTCTGCGAGAGAGCGTGGGAACGTGCGAGCATGAGTTGGAGGTAGATTCCCGGAAACGTTATGTACGATGGTTTCACACGTTCGATGGCCCTTGCTCGTGCGTGTGAAATCGTTTGATAATTTTGACTCCCAACGCTCTGTCGTGCAACAAAGACGCATGCCAAATGGAGAAAATAACTGGCACAATTTTTCAACAGAGAGAAATAATCCGCCATTATTTAAACTGCCGTATAACACAGCATGAGCGCTTTTTTTCTCCTCTCATATCTTGATGATGAGTCCATGGTTACCATCAACAATGAAGAGGTGACCGGTAGCTCAGAGATGAGGGGAGGCAGAAGCAGATCAAAGTCCGTTCCTAGGAGCTGGAAATTAATGTGCAACACGAGTACCAAGATCGTATCAATATGGCTCTCTCCATGACGCCGCTGCACAATTATCATGGCATGAGGCGCACCGGACAGCAAAACCACACGATACCACAGACACACAAAGCCTATTGCCATTTAAATTTTGTGCGCTAGCCTCGTGGTCCTTTAGACAGTTTATCTACATCTTTCAGCTGTGTAGAATGCTTATATAGTATGATCGTCGTGTTGATAACCGTATTACTGGATACGATCAAGATCTCTTTCTCCGAGATTCGGGTGCCCCGGAGTCGTGTACTGTTGCTTCTTAATCCTAGAATCCTTCGTTGGAAATACCGGGGTATTCTACGACATGCTAGATCTAGATATTTGTCTGGGTATGCCGGGTGCCTTGCACAATTAATATCTTTGCAGCTTGAGAATTGTAGCAGAAGAGTGCCCATAATTCACTGTTCACGAGCATCAGATAACCATGTGCACCCTGGGGCTAGATATTGCGTAAATACTACTCTTGTGATATGATACCATAACATCAAGCCTCTCATATTTATATATTGGACTTTTTTCTTCTAAACCTGCTTTATCAATTGAATCTAGGGGACCATCGAGGAGGGTTGCTACGACACGAGACTCTCGTCTGCATAGAACTGCTGAAGACACCGTTACAGCCTTGTCCAACCATTCTCATTTACAAACTCAAAGTTTGTTTCCTAGTAAAAGACTTTATAAACTATTATCAGTACTTTTAAGTAGCCATTAAAAGCCTAGGGCGTCTTTTATGTTTCTAATATTTAGTTGTTTTTTATGAGAAACCCATTTATAATGAGCATAACAAATTTATTAACTTTTTTTTTTTTTTTTTTGATATAAAAATCCAAACTGCTTCAATTTAAAAATAAAATAAAATAAAAGATTATGCCAGAAAAGCCCAGTAGATTTAAGGAATTCATTTTAAAATACTCCTTCGTGTTGATCACCAGTCTACTTCATTGTCCATCCCGATACCCCGTGCTACCCGCACTGCCGCCGGCATGCCCA
>JANSLP010000207.1:0-57142 GCA_029298735.1 Ophiostoma sp. CBS 140.51
GGCCATTGCGAATAGAGGCAAGTCAATAGAGACCAGCTTGGGCTAGGACGGCGAAAACAATGAGACGAACGAAACAGCAATTTCCAAAAGACGAAAAAAAAAAAATAGAAAATCACGTCAACCGCACCTCCTTCGGTTCAGGCGGCGCTTCCACCACGTCCGTCGCCATTCGCCGCCGCGGCTCCTCCAACCACTTGTCCCACGCCGGGTCCATGTAGTCGTTGATGAGGCCCATGATGTACTCGCCGGCGTCTTGGACCTGCCACAAATGACGGCCATGGTTCAGGAGGCAGGCATAGTAGGCTAGGATAATTAGGGACTCCGGGTTCTTGACGGCCATCAAGTCGGCAAACTCTTTGGGCATAATGAGGGCCCACAGCAAAATCATTTTGTGCCGATAGGTGTGCTCCGCCTTTTCTTCTCCAGATTCTTCGTCGTCGTCGTCGTCGTCGTCGCCCTTCTCTTCCTCGCTAGTGACGAGATCGGCAGGTGCATCCATATCCATGGCGTCAGCATCGGCACTGCCGTTCCGACTGGTTCTGCTGGTCGAGGGCGTCTTTGGTGTCTTGGGTGCTGGCAGATATAGCACGTCAAATCCAACCTGCAGCAGCCTGATGGCTCGCCGGCAAGCATCCTTTTCGGCCGCATTCAGGCGGTCGTCAGCGGCACCATTGACGAGTGTCAGCAGCTGTGCACAGTCGTTGCCGCGGCCCTCGCGGCTCGTGAAGCGGGCGCTCCACTGTAGGATCGGTGCAAACTCGGACACGACCAAAAAGGGCCACGTGGTGATGGCGATGGCGTGGACGCCCTGCTGCAGCTGAGCACATTGAACGTAGTGCTCCAGAAATTTGTCGAGAGTGTCGTCACGGCGGGATAGTGAGTCGGCAAACAGGTGATGACCTAGCACGGAGGAAAATAGCAGCATGGGCACACAATTGGAACGGTCCATGACACCGTCGCTGGCGCGCCAAGCGGTGTTGAAAAGAGAGATGGCCCGGGTCTGCAGCAAGACGGCTTGGCGCTTGTATCGAGCGGCGGCGGCAGCCGTCTGGGTGACATAGGGAGGCGTCGACGAGAAGGACAGCGGCGGCAGAGACGAAGGCAGCGGGAACTTCGACTGCGACTGCGGCGTGCCTGGCTGTGCTGATGATGGCTGCGGCGGTGCTGGTGAGTTTGCCGTGCTCAACGACGGCGAAGAAATCGACGATGGCGACGACGACGAGGCCATGGATAACGAGGAGGACTGTGACGGCAGCGAAGCTGAAGACGGCATCCACGGCGGCTGGTTGTTCTGTTCCGGAGTCTCTTGTGATGTCGACTTGCTGCCAGTATTGCTCTTGTTGTCGCTTCCATTGGCCGCCAGGAAAGAGAGATGACGTGCCGAAAAGGCGAGCATGGCATACAATAGATAAGGTGTGCGAATACCAGCACGAAGACCGAGGATCATGCCACTTGTCAAGTCTTCGCGGTTGGCCGCCAGACTCTGAATGTCCTGGTTGCTCATGAGGTGCACGATCAGCTCGGCATGGCTGACGTTGATGGCCCCATCGGCATCGTCAATGAGGAGAAGCGGATCGGTGCCATCGCCATTGTTGTTGCCGGAGGTGGGACTGCCCGTGGATTGCGAAGGAAAGACCGGGAGTTGGGGAGCAACAACGGATGTTGGTCCGGTTGGCAGAGGAGAAGTGCCAGGGGGGGTGCCCGGGGGAATATTAAAGGAATTTCCGTCTGCTGCAGGTGGCTGCTCGTATTCGGCTGATGGAGGGAGATTGGGAAACGTGCACGTTCTCTCAGATACGCTGCAAAGCGAGCAGATGGGACGGCGTTCGTCGCACTGGTCACATCATTTTTGTTAGCGATCCATGGCCACTTGCTTATAATCAATCATAACAAAGGATTTATGACCGCTTCCCCTCGTTTATGCAGCACTCGCTTCATCTTGTCCAAAAACGATACGGCACATCCAACCGGATCGATCGGATGGCTCCGTATAGGGGTACCATTTGCAGAGACGGGATCCAGAGGACAGGTCTGGGCCTTTGTGTCCTTACCTTAACATGCCGCCGTTTGCTATATTGCGTCGTTAGCAGGAGGAACAATAAGGGAAAAGGACAAGGAGGAAGAGAAGGAACGCCGTGTAACCGCCTTGCCGTCGGAGAGATATTCAAAAGGAGGGTGCCATACCATTCTAAGCAGCCCGCACGCGACTTCTTGTGGCGCCGACGAAGCATCGTCGTGGGGTGTTTGCCGTTGACGTGACTGGGAGGCTGGAAGGCTAATTTGGGGGTGAGTGGCTCGTTGTGGGAAGCACGCGGAACTGAAGTTGGCGGTTCCGTTCCACGACGGCGAGTTATATTGTAGCAGGCAAATCCGTCAAAAAGCTTAAAAGGGAGGCCTGTGGTGATGCTGAGACAGGAGAGAGATGGTGAATGAGGCTGTAACGGTCAACGGTGAGACTAGGCTCACTCTGGGCGTTCTGGCGTTCTGCACCTCTTGGATGTATGCGTACCTGGCTGCCTGGGTATAGACTTTGGTGTGGTGTGAAGAGGGCAGAAGAAATACGCGTTTTACGTGATACGCGGGACGGGAAAAAGAGAAAAGAAAGGATGATGAAAGGGGTGGTGATGTCGCCCGTTTGGGGTCTTATAATGCGGCCGAGAGGGTCTCGACAATCAGAGGACTATCAGAAGCTCAACCGTTCGGGTCATCTTTTGCGTCGACAGACCCAGGAATTTTTGTGCAAGCTGACGTGGTCCGTTTTTATGATTTGTGTTTCTCGAAACGCTGAACAAAGGGGGAAAGGGGCGATGAGCACCAACGGCAAGGGCAAAAAAAAAAGCTTAATGTTGAGGTAATTGAGGAGGAGAACGTGGAGAGCCCAAAAGTAAGAATATAACGTGATCCGAGAGAGAGAGCTGCCACGGAAGGCAAGACTCAGTCAAGATCTTCGCGTCGTCGTGCATGCGGGTTGCCCAAAAGGGTAGGCATTGCTGGCATTAATCATCCTGTGGCTCTTTCTTTTCTTTGCGAACCCCGGTCGTGATCCATCTGGCCCGCAGCCCGTTGCATTCCCCGGGCGCCTTCCTCGCCTTGCACGGTGAGAAAGGGGGAAAAGTTGGAAGGAACTGATTATTAGTGCGGCACTCGTCGTCATGCGTATTAGCTAATACGCGTGTTATCCTTGTCCCCAAAACGAGAAACCACACTATCTCCCGCAGACCCACTCCTGCGACTAACACGAGTCCTTCCTTCAACTCCCTTCAAACATCCCATCTGGACGGATCGTGAGATTGCGTTTCCCGTAAAAGACTGAAAGAATGCAAAATTGCCGCCGGGCAGTGCAGATTTGGTGCGGTCATTTGTTGTTGGGCATGCAACTTGAGACGGAACTTTTATTTCGGTGCCTAGAAAGCAAACGAAAACTTTTCGACGATCGGGTAAGCTCAAGTAGGGGGAAAGGGGTTCTTTATCTGTATCTTGTATCTGTTCTGTTGATTTTGTGTTGCCATTTACCTGTCTTGGCTCTCCGTCTTTTGATACGCCGTTAAAAAAGATACGGCGTATTCATATTTGCTAGTCTTCTTGGGTCTACTGTTTCTTCCTTCCTTTCTTTTTTGTCTTCACTTTCTATCCTTCAAAGTTTCAATTCACGGAACTTTCCATGGCAACGGGTCCCCAACACGCGGAGAGATGCCTCTGTCAATAAGGCTTGGCGATGATATTTATGGACGGCCGTCGTCATCTTCGAGATGAAGATTGAAGGCGGTCGATTCGATATCAAGCTCATCTCTTCATTCCCCTTCCAATATCCAATCCCTTTTGTCGTCTTCTGTTTCCTTGACCATCTACTCTTTTGAATTTCCTTGATACCTTATTATATTATCGGCTATCCTTTCTCATTCTCCTCACGATGCCGACCCTCCAGCCCTATGTAGATGACGTGTATCTGTGGAAGTACGTTCCCAGTCTCACGTTGTCAATCGTCTTTATTGGCGTCTTCTTTGTCGTCACACTTGGCCATGTCTGGAAAATGGTGGCCAAGAAGATGTGGTTCTGCACGCCGTTCGTTATAGGCGGTTTTTGTAAGTCGTCAGCCTGCATCATTGATACAACTCCGATATCAAGATTGCTCTCTCATCTAACATCACACCCCCTTTCAGTTGAAGTCATCGGCTATGCCTCCCGCGCCGGCGCGTATAACGACACCGGCTCCCTCGGTCCCTACCTCTTGCAGTCACTCTTCCTTCTTCTTGCACCCATCTTCTTTGCAGCTACACTGTATATGGTCTACTCGCGCATCGTGCGGGCCGTTCACGGCGAACAGTTCTCGCTGATTGCGCCACGATGGACGACTCGACTCTTTGTGCTTCTCGACTTTTCGTTTCTATCGATCCAGTCCAACGGCGGCGGCCTGCTGGCCAAGACCAAGACGGCACAGATCGGTACGGACATTATCGTCGTGGGCCTGATCCTGCAGGTGCTGGGATTCATTGGGTTCATGGTGTGCTGTGTCGTGTTCCACAGACGGTTTGGCGCGAGCCAGAAGCACGCCCGTTGTGGCGGTGACATTGAGCAGTCCGGTCCGGGGAACGTGGGGGGCACCTCCCTCCCTTGGGAGTCGTGCCTTTATATGTTGTACGTCACCTCTCTCGCGGTTCTGGCCCGCAACCTATACCGTGTGGTAGAGTTTTCAACGGGCACCGACGGTTTTCTCCAGGCCCATGAGTGGCCGGTGTACGCTTTTGACGCGGCCCTGATGCTGCTTGTGATGATTATTTTCTTAGTGTGGCATCCGAGCACGCTGTACCCAAACGGCGTGCCGCCCGCATCGGCAGCAGCCTCGATCGAAAACGGCGGCAGTAGACCCGACCAACGGGAATCGATGATTGAGCTGACGGGGACGGAGACAATATTCCGGCCGGAGGGGGACAGTAGCGGTGGTCGTGGAAACAGTAACTCGCCTGTCTCGCGATACAAGGAGCACGACAGCAACGGTTTCAAGCTGGAGGACTGGTTCTGGCCGGCTAAGGTCTGGAGCCTGATCAAGAACAGGAAGTAGGAAAGAGGCTGGGATGGGGGCGAATAAAGTGCGTACAAGGAAACCATGGTAAGGATACATGCAACGCCATACAAGGCACCTAACATTAGTACACATAGACAGGGCACACAGGGTATACATACAGGGACATCATAAATCAGATTGTTTTTCATTTGTTTATTCACCTTGGTGTCTCCAACTACACCCTCGCCGCGACAATGCTCATATATACACCCCACAGCAGACCGACCAGCGACAGCCACGTTATGCGCCGTTCTAGCGGGACAAGCGTAAAGCTGACGATAGATGCTATGGGCCACACACGGTAGCCGGTCACGACAATCCGCGCCAGCTCGTTGCGCAGGTTTGCCTCAATCTGGCTGGCTGATTGGCCCTTGAGAACGCCCATGATGATGAGAAAGGCCGTAGTGTTGAGGACGGTGCCGAGGGACAAGCAGTCCAGGAACCATTTGGCAAAGACGTTGCCCCAGTGGAGGTGGTGCGGTGATGGGCGTCGTTTCTCATCCTGTCTCTCTAGGTCGTCTGTCCGTTTCCGCCCAGGTGTATAGCGATGCTCCCGTGCCGGCCTATTTCCATGTCCTGGAAAAGCATACTCGAGCAGCTGCTGGAATTTGTAGTTCATGGGCGCGGTGAGGAGGGCAAATATCACGAAGCGGGCGAGCTGGGCGATGTCGATAAGCGATGTTGAGTGAGCCTTTTCTGGCTCGCCTCTGCTTTGGTATGCCGTGATCAATTGGGCTACCACATTGGAAATCGCATGGAGAATCGACGACTGGACGACGGCAGTCGTCATTGGTGAGCGCATGTTGAAGAGGAGGAAGGAGAGGTCAGGTCGAGTCTCGGTCATTATTCTACATCGTATTAACTCTAGTCAAACGTGCTATATTTCGTGAAGATAGTTGGAGTTGTTTTTGATGTTGAGGGAATGGGGGGAAAGTCAAGTATGTGAGCAAGAAAGCTGACACGGGAGGAGGGGAGGTGGTGGTATCGTGTCGTGTATCAGCGTGCGCAGGGGCATGATGTCCACCCCTAAGCCTTACAGCGGGAACATAGGATGAGCGCTAAAGGCAGGGCCCGTTCCAGGGGCCCATTCACTGCATCCTTTTGACACATGGGCGCTAATAATATTGGAATAAAGTCTCGGTGAGATAGGCAGAGAGGATCACGGCAGCTGCCGCGTGGGACTCAATATGGCAATATGGCACTCATTGTCACGTTTACATTTCATTGGGGCACTTGGCGTTTGTTTGAATCAACTCAATTCAAGAAGTATAAGACAATAAAAAGCAAAACTCATAAAAGCAATAGGGTATCCTGGCGACTTTGTAAACCGAAACCTAACCGAACAAGAGTCTGTCCTCCACCATCTCCTCATTATCTCTCGTCCTCCACCGTGTTGTGTTGTGTATATTTGCGTCAGGGTATTGGGGGGTTGTCGTAAACAAATAAAAATACAAGATTAAATCGGTTTTTGTCGTTTTTTTTTGTGTTTTTTTTGTATGCGTTATTTGTAAGAAAGGACATCGCGCGCAACGCAGTCTCGCAAGTATCGTATCGCGGTCAAATCAAAAAGGGGAGGGCTGTGCTCGCAGAAATCGCAGAAAATCGGGAGGATGGATCACGGATCACGTCGAAAAGAGCGTCGACCAGTTGGAACCTGTGGCTAAACGAGCGCAAGAGAACCCCATCCCCCTTCAAGTCAGCGAGAACGGCAAAACGACACGACATTTGAAAACGAAGAAGCGTCTCGGCCCTGGTGATCATCATGTAGTCATGCTACCGCTCTCTCACTGCTTTGAGACACCACATCCCCTCTACATTTGCTCAATCACCCGGGCGTTGACGGCGGACTGGAAACCGTGGTCCTGACCTGCGAATTCGGAAAAGTGCGAGGGCTCGCTAGCCTCGCCGACCTTGGGGGCCTGCATGGCGGCGTCGAAGGCAGGGGAGCCGGGCATGGTCTGGTTGGTGGCGGGCAAGAAGATGACCTTGCTGTTGGCGGACTTGGCCATGGCTTGCATGGCCTCGAGGTAGCGGATCTGCATGGCAGGGGCAGACGACAGGATATCGGCGGCCTGGCGCATGAGCTTGGCGGACTCGACCTCGGCCTTGGCGGCAATGATCTTGGATTCACCGAGACGGGTGCTCTGGGCAGCCATGGAGAGCGACTCCTGCAGCTCCTGGCTGAAAATAATGTCCTTGATGAGCATGCTCTCGACCTGGACACCCCAGCCAGCGGCGACGTCCTCAATGATCTCGCCAATGGACTGGGCAATCTCCTCGCGGCGCTCAATGACGTCCTGCAGGACACGGGCACCAACGACATGACGCAGGGTGGTCTGGGTGCGCTCAATAAGAGCCTGGCGGACGTTGGCGATGCCGAAGGCGGCCTTGTGGGGGCTGACAATGTGGTAGTAGATGACGGAGGTCAGGTGGACGGTGACGTTGTCCTTGGTCATGCAGACCTGCTTGGGGACCTCGACAATCTGGATCTTGACGTCAACCTGAATGAGGCGCTCGCTGAGGGGGTTGATCTTGACCAGACCGGGATCAACGGCCTTGTAGAAGCGGCCGAACTTGGTGACGAGGCCGACGTTACCCTGGCCGACACTCTTGTACGGGTTGGGGCAGCAGATGCAGCAGGGAATAGCACCGAGAGAACCGATGCACGAACCGAGGGTGTTGACTGGCACGGTTAGTGGTGTGAAAAAATAAAATACTGTTCTAGGGAAAGCTGTACATACTCATGGAGCCGTACCAACCGGCCGGGTTGTGGTCGTCGCCGACAATGGAGGCGTAGCTCTTCTGCAAGTCTTCCTTGCGGGGCGGGACGACGGCCATGTTGGCCTGAGGACGGAAACCGACGTCGGCGACGGGTTTGGCACCGTTGGTGCCGCTGCTGCTGCCCGGGGCAGCGCCGTAGGCACCGTGTGCACCAGCACCGGCTGCGGAGCTGCTAGCTGCTGAAGCGCTCATGTTGGCGGAGATTGTGTTGTGAAGAGGAGAAAGTGACGATGTCGACAGTTTGGTAGATTTGAAAGTCTTTCGCTATCAGATGCGAAAGAGAGAGGCGGGTTGAGTCGAGAAGAAGAAAGAGGGTATCGAGAAAGGCTGCTTGTAGTAAAATGTTGTTGTTTGGAGTATCAATGGTGTCAAAGACGAGTGGGGTGATGATGCGAATGGGATGGCGATGAAACAAGAAAAGAGAGAGAGCCGGGTGAAAACAAAACGAGGATCACAGGCTCTTTAAATATTCGGCATGGGGGGAACGAGAAAAGGTAAGAACGGGGAGCAAGGAATGGGGAAAGAAAGAACGTGTGAGGCGTGTGTTGGTGTGCCAAACGTCCTTGGGTCTTTCTGGTTGTGTCGGTCGCACTTTCCCTACCCCAGAAGCTCCAAGCTGTGCAGTGTGTGGTTAGTCGTATGCCCGACCATAGTGCCTGAGAAGAAGGAGCGTTCCCGCTGTGCAGGGCTGTTTTATTGATCGACGTCGAATCAGGAAGGGGCAACAAAGCCAAGCCTGGGCGGTCTGCCAAGGGGATCCACAACGTTTTTTTGGTGGCTTTTGATGGCGCTTGGATGGGCATTTCTGGTTGTGCAACGGCGGTGCTCCCCTGTATTGGTGTATTGGTGCTGTGGGGAGTGCTGGAGACACAGAGAGACAGTCTCGACAGCGCACTCTCCAGTGCTCCAGCAAAATACCCTTTTGGGACGCACGCTGCGCTCTTGCTCTTAGCGTGCCTCGCGTGCCTCGCGCGGAACCAGGGGGTGCCTTGCGCTGAGCCTTGGGGTCGCTGGACTTCTCTGGGTCGGGGAAAAGAGGACAGGAGTCGGCACCTGTCTCATGTCGAGTGTGTCGAGTGTGGGCTATGGCGTAATGGGGGTGGGGCGCCAGGGCACGCACAGTGCCCAGACCATGTTCAGTGATGTTACAAAGTAGGTAAAAGAGATGTGGCAGTGACACGATCGACCAGACTTGACAGCCTTTTCGACAATTGTTTGGTGCCGCTTCCCGTCTGCTGCTCCCCCTCTCGCGTGTTCACTGACGGCGGCAAGGTAGAACGGCACAGATTATTCTCTACTTTTTACGCCCCGTTACCCTTTTCTTTTTGTTGCCCTGGGATTGGCGATGCGAGGAACGAGAGACTGTCCCCTTTTTCTTTTTGGTTTTCGCGACACCAATGGAGGCTGTCTTGCACGGCCTCTTCCTTTTTGTTTTTGTCTCACTTTTCAATTTACAAAATACGGTTCGGCGTCTCCTTTGGGAAGTTCAAAAGAACCTTTCTTCAATTGTTCTACAGTTGTTCTCCGGGATTGCTTGGTGAGGTGTTATGACCGTTGTCGATGTTCGTCCTTTTCGCGATGACGCCGTTGACACAAAAACAGTGCGGCGCACCACAATTGACACAGTGAGACCATGAGACCAGGAGACGTTGGGCCCAACGCCCGCTAAAAGGTGTGGGGTTTCAAGGTACCTTTTCACTGGACAGGCACATGAAGTTGAGGTCCCTTTCAACTTGAAGCTCAAGTCTCGCCACTTCACAGCCTTCTTTAGGAGGAGAAAGGCTCAGGGATACAGAAGTCACTCGCAGAACCCTGAAAGAATAAACAAGCTCGCAAGCTCAAAAGATGAGAAGCTGGACAAACTGACAAACAAAACGAGAGTCGCCTCGACTGCGGTTGTTTTTGTCTCCACGGATCAACGTCAGGTGCACATTGCAACTTTTTTGTTCTGACAGCACTTTTCTCTCTGACAAGGTTGGGTGCCATCATCCCCGGAGTTCCAAATACTTATCTGCAGGTTTGCAAAAGTCGAGCTAGTGCACCGGCTGCATGGCTTGCCGTGATCAGAGAGGGAAGTGCTAGACAACGCGTCCACAATGACAAAACGTTTTGGAGAAGTGAAGTAGCTTGCGAAAAGGGAAACATTGCCTGCAGAAGTTGCACACCCTCTTTTCTTTGGTCCTCTGGTTCTTTGGCACTTGTTTTCTTTTTGCACAACCAGAGTCGGCATTCGGATGAACCCAAGCGTCAGCGGGGACGCGAAATGATAAAGAAGGAGAAAAAGACATTGGGCAGAGAAGGAGATAATTAGAAACGATTTTCTACAAACGATAAACAGGGACGAAGACCAAGCTTTTTCGGGAGACTTACGATCCGGCCGTTCAATCTGTCCATCTGTCTGTTTCCCCTGTTTTTGTCTCCCCCTTTGATTGTCGTCGCCTGTCAATCCACGAGGAATCAATGGCAAAAAGAGTCGATTCGTGGCCTACTGAGTAGAGTCCAGCCCCGGCCGTCCTTCGTGAGGGGAAGGGTCCCCCTCCTCCATACACAAAGTGTATCATGATGAGAAACGAAAAAGAAGGGTTGCGGTTCGCGCACTGACCGAAACGCAACTTTTTGCGTCCATTTTACGCCCCAGTTGAGCGAGGTTCCGGCGCTGATCTGTTTGTCCACTTGGCCGTCGCCTCCTCCTCGATTTGTCCAGACCACGATGTTATCTGACATCCATCAAAGTAGAAGGAGCTTCTGTGCCGAAGTTCCGTTTTGGAAAGAAAAGCTTCGCCAATCGTCAAGCTTGTCGAGCTCATTGAGCTTACCTTCACATCTCGTCCTTGTGATTTCTGTGACAATCTTTCTTGCACTGCCACTTCCAGAAGGCAAAAAAGAAGGAAGCGGGGCGGCGGGAAAGGACGGAGGTTCGCGTCCAGATGGGAAAGAAACGTCGAAAGGTGTGACAACCAAGACAGCCGATGCGATGCACGATTCGACAAAGAAACTTTACTTAAAAACAGCGACCTTCAGTGGGCCAGCTCCTTGCTCCTTGAGACGAAAAAGCTTGGCGTTCTGGCGCCCACTCTTATTCTAGGGATCCGTGTGGGCCACCCTGTGGGGCGGGCACGGCAGACAAAGACAGCTGGTGCACGGGAAGGTACGATGGAATGCTGTGCTGTTTCCATTGATTGAGACCAGCACACTGGTTGCTTGGCCTTCTGTTGTAATCCTCAATACGAGAAAGGCGAGATGAACGAGAAGGCTTAATTGATTGATTGGCCGTGTATCGTACTTCGTGACCGAGATGCGAAATACGTGTATTGCCCGATGAGTGCTCTTTTCACAGCCTCGACAGCCAACAAACAGAGCCTTTTCGGGAGCTTATCTGTGGTGTCGGTCAACCTTTTTCGGCGGCTTGGGTGCTTGGATACTGACTTCATCATTGCCTCGTAGACGTGGCTGTTCTTGAGGCTATTCTGATGATGTTATCACATTTTTCTGACATGGGTTCGGTCATATATTTTCACTTGTTCTGAGCATATTCGGGCAGTGCTGTCAGCATGTTGCCAAGTTGTCTTGTTGCTGATGCATCGCTCTTTCCTCAAATTGACTTCTGTACTGTGCATGTGTAGCACTTGCCCGTCGTCGTACATTCCCAGTCTGATGTTCAGTCTAAATCTAAAAGAGAAAGTGGACTACATCTTTGTCCCCTTTTCTTTCGTCATGGTTTCTTCGACAACCTTTCACCTCTCTTCAGGTTATAACTCGCAGCATCATCCCAAAATTTTGTGACCGAGAAAACGAAAAGGATGAAAAGGACAAGCGGGATGTGTGCTACGCCCTGCCCTACCGCCAACTCTCTACCAATCGTCCGCCCTCTCCGTCCAACTTGTACGATGATCTCGAGGCTTGGCAGTCCATTTGAGGTTCTGGAAAGCAATATGGGTTGGGCAACAAGAAATAATCCCTTGATATTTAGATGCTGTGCCTTTTGACGCCCCAGGGGCTTTTTGGGAGGCGTATTTATGAAAGTGGTCAACAATGGTGGAAAGAGGTGTGGGTGCGTGAGAAAGTGACGGCATCATTTTGGTCTTTGGGCCACTGTGGTGTGTGGGTCACCAAAACCTTTGGGTGCCACTGTTCCATTGTGCTATTGGCACGCGAGACACACGCGAGACATCTCGGTACGCTAGCCAAGGCGACTGATTCCAGCGACTTTCATTGACAGCGCTGTAATCTGCCAGATATGCCGACTGCGTAAAGAGACCCAAAGAAATAAACTCGGGGGGCAAATATAGTGGTCCTCTGTGGTCTCCCTCGTCTCCGTTGCCGGCCAGCCGCTCCTTCTGGTCTCGTCTTCTAATCTGATTCTCTGTTCTTTGTGCACAGCCTCGTTCCACTGCAAGACTATCCAAGGCACTTGGAGGACCACATGACACACAAAACAAAAGGACTTCCGCTACATCCCCGGTGCAGGGACCATTTGTCACGTTTCGCGACTTTGAGCTCCCGGCGACCGAAGTGCCGACACCCGATGGCCGGGGATATACTCAGAAAGGGAAGAACGAAGAAGAAAACAAAAAAGTACGCCGGGTGCAGACCGGACGCAGACCGGACAAAGGTCGGCAAGTCGGGACGTAAAAGACGGGCGGACACTTGTCTCCTGCAACACCTACAACACCTGCAACGACTGCCAACTCGCCGCCAACTTGGCAGCCTCGCGGGGTCTTGGCTGACGTCGGAGCTTTGGAAAGACGTGATCTTTATCTGGACAGGGGTTAGAGAAATCGGCATTCAACTCAAGACGGACAGCGTACTTTATGCTATCGATAACTTTTTTTCAAAAGGATGTCGATGCTCAAGTTGCGAATTCTCATACCATGCGGAGATCACGGCAGAGAAAAGACATCATGACAGATGCAGAAAATGGTGGACAAAAAAGGCGACGACAGGGGATGCTTCGCCAAGACATCTGCAGCCCAAACGCCAAGCAAACTTAATCAAGGTAATTTTCTACTTTTTCTCCTCATTAGAAAACCGACAAAAATGCGAAATGAAAGCATACTTTCGCCAAGATGGAAAACAAAGAAGGCTTTCTTCGACGCATGAACACGAGTTAATGCGTGAGCAACAAGTGAGGTAAACGAGGTCTAACGGAGCAAACCGATTTCACAGGTAAACTTCAACGTCAACATCTACAGCTGAACACTAAAAAAAAAAAAGAGAAAAACAGGAAGAAAAGAAAACAGAGAGAGAGTGGGCTCCTGTGCCAGGCTACTGGAACGTATCTCAGAGAAAGTACGTCAATATCGAGAAAATCTGAAAAAGAGTGGCGCGGTAGTAGCATGCCAGCACATATGTCCAATTAGCCACAAAATACTGCAAAATAGACCTCGCAATATTGGAGACGTCAATTCTGTATCAGTATGCTTAACGGGGGCCAAAAAAAATAAAAGGTTGTGATAAGTTAAGAGTGATGTCGTCGGCAAAGGGATGTAAGTTTATAAGTAAATAAAAGGTAAGTTGAGGCTTAGTCAGCTGTGGCCTAAGCTGCGTTGGCCCAAGGCTACAGTCTCAACTCTCACCAAGCTACACATCACGGAGCACCACCACTCCATCACAAGATGCCTTTGTATGTTCTTCCTCACTATCCACTCATACTTTCCCTTCAGAGACTGACTGTTTTACAGAAAACTCCTGGCCAAAAAGTCGTGGCATGTCTACAATGCAGACAACGTCGCCCGCGTTCGTCGCGACGAGGCTGAGGCCCGTGCCCGCGAGGCCGACGAAGAGCGGCAACAGCGCGCCACGGAGTCCTCGCAACGGGAGCGTCTCTTGAGGGGGGAGGCCACCGGTGAGGGTGATGACTCAGTGGAGCAGTCCAAATGGGCGGCGGCAGAACGTGCGGCTGATAAACAGGCGGAAGACACTGTCGCACCAGTAGCCAAAAGCCGGCCCTCCCGACGCCTACGCAAACGCCATGGCGAAGATGACACCGACTTTGAGATGCGCATGGCGAGGGCCCAGGTCGACGAGGAGAGCACTTATGTGGCCAATCGTCAGCGGGAGACTGCCCCGGCCGAAACAGATCGCCCACTCATCGACCGCAACGGCAACTTTGACCTATTTGGCCGGCTAGAAGAAAGCGTCATTGCACGGCAAACACGCCCAGTCGATCATGCACCACCCTCTTCGATGCGCATTGCCGATGCCGCAGGCGGCGCCAATGCCCTCAGCGCATGGTATGCCGGCGAGAAGGGTCCAACGCCAGCGTCCAAGCCCACATTCTCGTCTATTCCTGAGTCCGCATCCAACGAACCCCGTCGGCCACCCATCGCGGCTCCGGCAGGGTCCATGGCCGCTGATCCATTGGCAGCCATGCGTCAAGGCGCGGCGGCTGTGCGGGCTTTGAAGCAGGAGCGGCAACGGGAGACTGAGGAGCGGGATCGGGCGATGGCTGCGCTGGTGGCGGAACAGGAGCAAGAACGGGAGCGAGATCGGGAGAGACAACGACGCCATCGCCACCGACACCGAGATCACCGACATCGACATCGTGATCACCACCGTGATGATAGACGACGAAGGGACAAGGGCAGCGATAAAGACGAAGTCGACAGTCTTGAGGAATTCACATTAGATGGCGATGTGAAGGAGAAGAAGCATCGTGACGACAAAGAGTCTAGAGAAAGACGGTACCACTCGTACCACGATCGGCGAGACGACCGCGATGGCCGATATTCAGAAAGGAGGAACCACCACGATCGAGAGCGACGGCATCATAGGGACGACAAGGACAGGGAGAGGAGTCGTCGCCATCATCACGATAGGGATGACCGTAGCCGGTCACGTCGAGAAAGACCACGGAGAAGGGACCGCTCGTCATTGTCACCGGGGTCTCGCATTTCAGCATAGGTCGATAGTATACGAGAACACGAAATTTGATACTCTGCACTCAAAGTATCACTTCCACTATGATACCTAAATAAAAAATTGCACTTTTATCGAAAAGTTTTCTATTCTATTTTTAAAAAAAAATCGCACCTTCAAAACAATTGAAATTAAATATGAATAAAATTCTCGCTTTTAGAAAACCAACAATAATTTATCAGTCTTTGTACAAAATACAATATGCCTGTAAATGCTTTCGTAGTAAAATACAAGATTTAGTCAGAAATGCCACCCCATCCCTCATCACCCTCCTTGGCCGTCTCTGCTGCTTCGGCCTCATTCTTCTTGCGGATGCTCTCCACTATGGCCTCAATCCGCTCCGCCTCGGCCCGCTCTTCAGGCGTCATCAGAGCCAAACGCTCAGCATCCTTCTTGCGGCGTTTCTTGTCGCGACGCTCCACACGCACATCGTCACGGTCAGACTTGCTGCTCCAGGCCGAGTTCCGTTTTCGCTTCTCAAGCTGTGCCGCACGTGCTTCTGCCGCTTCGGCGTCCAGGTCGCGGTTGGCTGCGGCGAGCTCAAACGCACGCATCGCCGCCAGGCGCGCCTTCTCCTTGGTCTTGTCCTTGAAGGGGATTGCACGCACGTCGACCTCGCCCTCCAGACCTAGGGACCGGTCTGTGATTCCGGCTGCCCGCAACTCGGGCATCTTGGGTAGCTGTACGAGACCCCATGCATGCCCTAGATCGACCCAATCCAGGTCCATGGGACGGAAAATTGACGAGGCTTGGTGCTCCTTGAAGGCACGGGCCCACGAAACAAACCCACGCTTACTCAGCTCGTGGATTTCACGGTCAGATTTGACCTGGTCCCGGATCAGTTTGGTGATGGCAGCCGCCGCTTCGCGATCGGCGGTGCCGTCGGCTTCCTCGTTGGCCGGCAGTGCGCCCAGCACATCGACCAAGTCAGGCACGGCCACACCAAGCAGCTCGACAGGTGTTTTACGCACAGCCAGGAACGGAACATAGCCCCCGGCCTCACGTCCTGGCCGCAGCATGGTCACTGCCAGACCACGACGGCCGGCACGGCCCGTGCGGCCACAGCGATGCAAGAAGGTCTTGGGGTCAGTCGGTGGGTCAATGTTGATGACGAGGTCGACGTTTGGCACATCCAAGCCACGACTGGCAACATCAGTAGCTGCGTTTGTTAGTAGGAGGTACAATGTGCAAGACAGTTGCGGTGAGGGAGAGCATACTCAACAGGATACATGGTTTTGTAGAAGACAGGAACCGCTCATAAGCGACCTCACGCACGTGCGGTTTCAACTTTCCGTGTAGCGACAGAACAGCGTAGCCATCCGGCAGGATGGAGGGCAGTACTTGCGAGAAGTACATGACAGAGAAACAAGACGCCATGAACACAAGTGTCCGTTGTGGTCTTGGCTCGATCTGTTCCAACAGCTGTACTAAACCGGGCAGCTTTTGGCTGGACGGCAGAACCATGTATGTGTTTAGAAGACTGGCTGGTGTCTTCTTCTCCTCGATTTCCGGGGCCGGCGCGGCTTCTAAAGCCTTGCCCAACTTTTGTGCCTCTCTCTGTTTTGGTGTCTGCACACGCACAACAACACGCTTCGGGTTTCGTAGATTCATCTTGATCAGCTCGCTGATGGCCTCGTTGACCGACGCAGAGCACAAAAAGGTTCGCCGTTGCTTCGGGATGAAGGCGAGGATACGGCGCAGCTCATTGGCGAAACCGAGATCGAGCAGACGGTCGGCCTCGTCGAGCACAAGAGCTTCAAAGGATGTCGTCGAGTTCACAGCCTGGCTGGATAACATCTCTGCTAACCGGCCGGGCGTTCCAATTAGGATATTTGTGCCCTGGCGCAAAAAGGTTACCAGATCGCCGCTGGCCTTGATCGTGGCACCGCTGATGACAAGCTGCGGCACAATCACGGCCTCTGCCGTCTCGGGCCGCCGGGTGTTTGCGAGTAGCGATGGTGCATCCGGATCGTCTTCACCTGCTATCCGCTTGCCGTCCGCAGACAGCCCCGACCCTGGCTTCTTCTTGCTCGCCTTGCCCTTGCCCTTCTTCCCTGTCCCCTCCTCCTCGTTCAAGTGCTTGGATCGTTGTTGTAGGTAAGGCAGGATGGCGGCGGATGCGGGGTGGAAGGCAATCAGCTCAAGCAAGACGCGGTGCAGCTGGACGGCCAGCTCTCGTGTCGGTGCGAGGATGACGGCGGCGACGTGGCCGCGCTTGATCGGCGCTGCATCCTTGTCGCCAAATCTCTTGAGGATGCGGGCAACAAGCGGGATCAGAAACGAAAGACTCTTTCCACTTCCTGTTGGCGCTTCGACGACAATATCTGAGTTGCCGAGGAAGAGGGGGATGGCAGCGGCTTGGGCAGGCGTCGGCTCAGTGAAGCCCATGCTGGACACGGCCTCGAGGCACCATTCGGGCAGGCCCGTGGCATCCCATGACCGTGCGCTCTTCTTCTTGACGGGAGCCATTGTGGGCCGATGTGTGTTGTCGGTCGGGGGATGTAGGAGGGAGCAGGAGAAGTCGAGGCGATTTTGGAGATGGTTTGAGAAGTCTGTCGCTGTGATTAAACGAGTGTGGAAGGTGCGACAGAGGCGGGTGGTTGGCGCCTTTCGAATTGTCGCAACACTCACTCTTTCTTCTTATCGACAAACCGAGAAGTAGTAAATGGCAACCGAAGTTATTCGAAGAAAGGGCGACCTGATTTCGAGTAAACAGAGCAGTTGCGCCTTCCTCTTGCGCAAAACGTGCATGCCCTCCACATGTAAGTTCGGGGTAACTTTTTTTTGTGTTATCTTATCGATAGATTTTTGGAAAGAGAACAGTGCATAATACAGTGCTCAACTGTCAGATGTCTCCAATTTAAACTATGGCTTACTGTGCCATAAGAGCGGTCCACTTAATTTATCTAAGCCAATCAGAAGCCTCGTATGTTCCTTCCGAAGCAACCGCAAATCTCTTCGCGTCGACCTTTGTTCCTCAGCGCGCAAAATGTGGCAGCCACGCTGCTCGCCGCCTAAATTTTCCTTTTCGTTTGCTGATGCCGTCCCTGCCTGTCTTTCTGTATTTGGCGTCATGTCACGCTCCCACTCGCCACGCAACATCAACATCACATTTCGGCCTCTATTCCCCTCCATGACCGGCGACCCTACAATCGCAGGCAGCCGTCTTTCCTAAAGCTCGCGATCGCTGCGTTTACATCCGGTTATTTTCGTCAGGGCTTCTGCTTCGTGTCATTCTCGTTTCGCTGCATCCTTTCACCTCAGAGGCGATCACAAGCCAAAAGCCAAAAGATTGTCCTCCTCGGCCAACAATCCTTAAAGTCAACAAAACACCACCTAGCTAGGCACTCCTTTCCTCGACAATAGCCTCCGCCGATTCCGAGAAACTTGTAGGACACCCGGTCAGCCTTCTTTTCTCTCAGCAGCCAACAGAAGCGGCCTATCCGCGTGCCATCTCGAAGCACGCGAGCCCCTTTAGTTGCGCATCCGAAGTCACGACACCTCTCCCGACGAACTCGTCATCCCTCCCCTCTTCCCCTACGCGCACTGCCTACTCGGCGGCCGAGCCCGACTCTGCCGCACTCTTCTCCGCAATCGTGGATCCGTTAGTACAGTTTATCACCGACCTCTTTGAGACGCCCCAGTCCGCACTGATCTCAGCGACCGCCGCCCCGCATTCCGAATCGTCTCATCGGGCCTCCGAAAAGACACATCTCTGCTCCTCTTTCTCTTCCTCCTGCTCTTCAGAATCGTCTACATCTTCGTCTACTCTGTACGCCTCGTCTTGCTGGCCGTACCATCAGTTCTACGACCTACGCCGGTTTCTCAACGGCGTAATCACGACTCCCGCCCTCGCACCCTTCCCATACGACGACATGTCTTCCTCCACCTCACAGCGGCGCCGCATTCCGGCCACACCTCGCGTTATCTCTCCGAGCCCCACACCGTCAGAACGGCAAGGCTCGATGGATCGTGACGCCGATGGCTCATACAACGGCCCAATGACACGGTCTGCTAGGAAAAGACTCTCCACCCCGCAACCTGTGGATGAGGAGTCGTATGACGAGGATGAGACAAAAGCCAACGAAAAGACGACAGGAGGGGAAGGAAGAGGAGCTGCGGAAAGCAGCGACAGCAGTGGATCCGAACTCCGGCGTGCCCGCACACGAAGCCGCAGCCCGATTATCACACGGAGGTTCGGCGAGCTTACTCCGGCCAACGCTGCGAGCGGCTCCAAGTCTAAGAAGGGAGCATCTGCAAGTGCAAACGGCGGATCGTCGCCTAAGAGCAGTAAGACAGAAACAGTGGCAAACGGCAAATCCTTGGAGACGCAAAAGAATGGTCACCTGCGGCCACCGCCACTGAACGGCATCTCGTCTGCCGGCAACTGGTGGCGCGACTTCAGTCGCAGTCCTAGTCCGCTGGGTCTTATCCCGATCCACCGGCACTGGCGGTCATTTGTGCACAAGCACGAGGTGCCACGGAAGCTGCTCCACGTATCCATTGGCTTCCTGGTTATGTGGTTGTACGCCTCGGGCACGCAGACTCGCTCGGTGTGCCCCTACCTGATGGGTGCACTGATTCCCATTGCCAGCGTGGATCTGCTGCGGCACCGTTACGCACCCTTCAACCGGCTGTACGTACGTGTGCTGGGCGCCCTGATGCGCGAGAGCGAGTTTGACGGGTACAACGGCGTCATCTTTTACCTGCTGGGCGCGTGGACCGTGTTGTACACCCTCCCCAAGGACGTCGGCGTTATCAGCGTCATGCTACTGAGCTGGTGCGACACGGCTGCCAGCACATTTGGCCGCATGTACGGCCGGTACACTCCACGCCTGCGTCGCGGCAAGTCGCTGGCCGGCTCCACGGCTGCGTTCCTGGTCGGTGTGGCCACTGCGGCCTGGTTCTGGGGCTCCTTCTCTCAGCGCATCGGCCCAATGCCCGGCGACGAGAACTTTATGTTCAAGGGAACCCTGAGCCTGCCGTCATCGGTCGTGTCGTACCTTGGCTGGGACGAGTCGACCAAGACGAGCATCTCCGGCGCCCTCGCACTCGGTGTCGTGAGCCTGTGGTCGGGCTTTGTCGCGTCGGCCAGTGAGGTGGTCGACATCTTTGGCTGGGACGACAACCTGACAATCCCCGTCCTGAGCGGCCTGGGTATCTGGGCCTTCTTGAAGGTGTTTGGTTAGACGATTTTGGTCGTCTGATATACACCCATCCTGTCCTTCTACACGTCTTACTCGACTTCGTATCGTTCACGTTTTATTGTTATGCTTCATCATTAATTCCTCCACACCCACCTATTCAACCTACCTTCCTCCTCGTTTGTCAATACATGTCCATTCTTGTTCACCATGATTTCCCCAGCATGTCTTCACTTTTGCAGATTGAAGAGAGTTTACGACACAGGCGTTACGATTTTCTTCATGGTTTTTTGTATCTTCTTTCTTTTGTCATTACATTGCGATTCTTCTTCATCAGCTTTCCTGTTCCCCGTCAGTCAGGTCACGCCCTCTTTTCAGAATAGATTTTAGGGGCTCTTTTGCGGGTTGACTTCCTTTTTTGGGATTCCTTTTTTGGCGAGGCGGACGCCACCTTGACTTTTGTCACCTCTTGTCTATCTTCTTTTCCTCTACCTACTACACCTGCCATTCAGATACTCTCTTATTCCCTATGTCACAGTTCCTAAGTTCGTGATTCAACTCACCTCATGAAATAGAAATTCTTTATTATCGTCTATGCATTAAGTCCCCGTCGCAAGCATGTGAATCGCAAGATCGGGGTTTCTCCGACTAGGCCAGGAAAGATCTTCGGCGCCGAGCTGCCCACCCTCTCCCGTATTCGCACCCTCGTCCATTATTGCCAAACATCGCCTCCTCACTCGAACATCACGCCTGCTCGCGATATCCTTGACTGCAAAGAATAGCGATGCAGCTAAGCAGACTTTAGCTTCACCCTCCAGGACTTGGCTTCGTATGCGGTGCTCGTCATGGGCTTTCCTTGGCTTTTGGCTTGCTTCTGTTACGGATAAAAGAGGATATAAAAAGTCGCACAAGGAAATCTCGAATTGCGAAACACAAGTATGGCCACGAAATACACGTTCACCTGCCTTGTATTCGTTCACCTGCCTTGTATTCGTTCACCTGCCTTGTATTCCCTCGCACGAGGCTTTATGCGCATCATCGCCGTTGACGTCCGTCTGCCGCGCTTCCTGTTAATTATTCACAATCTACGATGTAATCAGTTCCTCCTCTCAGGAGGTAGCCCGTTACTCAATGCCCCCGGGTTCTGCTGTACCGTCTTTCCTTGCAAATTTCGGTGGTATTATTTTTGCTCACACTCTGGTTGCGCTGGGTCTTTTTCTTAAAAAACAAACCAACGGCCAATGGGCCACTGGCTGTTGTCTGGGTCTGGGCCAAAGTTGGGAGAGGGGAGACCTGCAGGAGTGTGAGGGGACACAAGAGAAAGAGGGGGGTAATGAAAAAATAGGTCGAGAACCAAAAAAGTTTTGTGTGGCGTGTGGCTTCCGAAGCTCACATTCACTCTCACACTCACACACAACTTTGAGAGTCCCTCAATCTATCTTGCTTGCAGGATCAGCCCTCCTTTTATTTGGTTCTACCACTGCCGATTTCTTTTAGGGACGAGAGCCGAGGAACAGTATTTTTCAACAGCGGAATAAAGTGAAAGCGTTGTCCTTTTGATTTTCCGTATGGCGCACACAAAAAAATCCGGCGATATCCAGCACGCGATTCCGCGATTCTTTGTTTGCTGTTGTTTTCTTTCTCCCCTTACCTCACTTATGTGCATTTTTTGCAACGACAGAAAAAAAAGAGCACACCGAAATGTCCTGCAGCTTGGCTCACCCGTACACTCGCACACAAAAAAAATTAAAATGGTTTCACATGGCGGACTGCACAGGTAACTCGATCGTGTCTGTACGCAGGGCCACAACGTCAAAAAGCCGTTGTCCCTCCCCACAGGTGGACAAGACAACCCTTTTCTTGTCTGCAATTTGCCTGCACTTTGCCCGCATATTTTTTGTCTTCACTTTCTTTTATTTCACCCACCACACCTCACCACCACGAAGTACGCAATGCATCCTGCTGCCGGCCCTCCTGCTTTTGCTCTGCATATTTTAGTCCTCTCTAGTCCACTTGTCGTGCCTTAGCTCGGCGACCCGGTCGTTTTGCCTTCATTCTCACTTCCGTGCCCAGGCTCCCCACGTCTGCTTCCATTTTCGTTTTCTTTTATGCTCACTTTCCCAATTCAATTCAGTTTTGATGTGTATAGAGGGGCCCCTGTATGGAGAGCCCCTATTCTGGACATTGCCTCTGAAGATTTCAAAAGTGCCGGATGCTAAGATTTGCAAGTGAGAGGAAGCTAAGCCGATGGCCTTCATGAGATCTTCGTTTTTGCTGCTCTTTTTTGTGATTCTTCACACATTCATTCTTCTCATGGCTCTTTTCTAACGATCATCGTCCCCTCATTCGCTCTTCCTCACACGCCCTCCATGAACGCCAGTTTGCACTTCGTAGTGCTCGTTCTTGCTCCGTGGGATGCTTTCTTGATATTGCCTACTGGGTTGATGCACAGAACATGACAGAATAAAACGACGACGCATAACAATGCTACCGTACCACCAAAAAAATCGATAAAATCGGCCGAGACTGATAAAAAAACTAGCCACACAGAGCGAGAGAAAATCGCAAAAACTACTGGAGAAAATGCAGACTTGATTCCGTCTTTTCCCTTTCTATCCAATGGCAACCCAAGAAAACTAGAAAGAAAAGGCCATATCCGGGGAGCCGTTCCTTTCTCCCTCTTCCCTTGCCTTCTCGCTTTTCCCACAAACCTCCTCGCTCTCTGGCCTCCTGCCTCTTTTTAGTCCTTTCCTGTTCTCGACGCTCTGATCCGACCATTGCATTCTATGTCTAATAAGACGATTCACTGTCCTTTTCTCGCCAGTTGAGAAAAGAGAGCCAAAATATGCCCCTCCACGCTCCACCCCCTCTCATCGACCGTGCTTCCTGTCACACGGGAGGGCAGGTGCGGGTGGTTAGGCGACACGCTCTTGCCTCACCCAGTTCTTCCCCTTCCTGGACAGTGGTTATTTCTTGGTAGTTCCTTCCGTGCATGAGAGCATCGTCTGGGAGAGGGAGGAAGGAGCACTGGGGACCGGTCCTAAACCCCGATGGGTTCTTTCCATTCCCCCCCTTCTTATGATACTATCTCGCGCCTGCCTCGTATCGCATGCTCGTTCGCTCTTGCTCACTTTGACGACACACACAAAAGTACACACGCACGCATTCTCGCATACATACACTCGCACACATTTGTGCATTTCTAATCCATGTGCATGTCTCGTTTTGCATATTCCGACCGCTTTCAAACCCATTGGTTTGGCCCTGTTGCCCCGGCGTTGCGTCTTTCCCTTTCTGCCAACGCATCTTTGCAGGGCATGAGCAAGACGGGTGGTGACAGAAAGACCACAGAGAAATAAACCCAACGAAATGAAGACGAATGGGAAAGCGGGAAGATGTTAAAGGAGGGAGGGGTGGTAAATGCAGACCAAGGGGGAAGCCATGCCCGACAGCTGCACTCCTGCCTGACGGATGGACGAGACAAGCTTGCCCTCGTTCGTTCGTTCCTTCGCCTCCAGTTTGCGTATCTTACCTTGCTTTCCCCAGCTATTTCGGCTTCTCATGCTCCTGCTCTTTTCTGCGATATTTCGAGCTCTTGTCGATTGTAGAGGAAGGAACGATCACGCAGTCTATTGACCAAGGCAGGCGCGAATAGTGAAGAGGGAACAAAACTACCATTTCGCCATAACTCAAAACGTCAACCCTCACCAGACACAAAACAAAAACCTACGTCCAACCCACCAAAAAGACACCAAACATCACCGGTCCACACGCCGAGAAGCATGCCTAAATACGCACACCCCTATCCATAAGCCGTCAACGCCGCCGCCCGGCTCACTGTGCACACGGAACAACATGCCAGATCCGACCGTCTCTTCTGCATCAGCGCGCTTGTTTGGTTGTCCCCTCTTTTTTCTGCTCGACCCTGCTTCTCTTTGACTCTTGTTTTTCGTCTCTTTCTTCACGCCCCCTCCATCTCCCCTTGCTCCCACACTTTCTCGCTCCTTCCTCCAAGACGGGATGGCCGCTTGCAGATGGCTGATCCCCATCACTATTCAAGCCGATGTACTGTACTTCGCACTTGTTGCCGGTCTTTCCTCGTCTCAATTCTTTTTGCTCGTTTTTTGTCTTCTCTCTTGCCCAGCGGCGGCTTTTCTCACTGTCGTCACACTCCCAACGCCTGTGCTTCCCTGTTGTCGTCTCCCACCTTGCATGCGGCTAAACCTGGTTCTGCCTCCGTTTGACGTCCACCGTTTCTTGTCTCTTTTGGTCCCACTCTGACACTTTGATTCTCCTCATTGAACCACGCTTGGTCTTCACCGTTTCGGTATATCTCTTTCTTCAGCAAAATCAACATATTGCACTCGCACAAGGCGGCCAGCATTGGCATTGGCGTGCTGTCCAGCCAGATATAACGGCTGTTTAATTTCTCAATTCTCTTCCACCGATTGATGTCCCGATACTTCATTGCCTTAATTGCCTTCATTGCCTCATCCGAAGGTCTCTTTTCATGTCACATTTTGTCTTGACGTCGTCTTTGTCCACCTGTGAGTATCTAGGCATCCAGCCATGGCTCGTTTGGCTAAAGACTGACCCAGTTCCCCCAGCCGCATGTGCCCGGTCCTTGTCTCGCCTCTTTTGACAATTTTGTGCCTCTTATCCTCGTCTTCTTCTTCTCCATCCTGTCTAGCTTTCTTTCTGGTCAGTCCTCCCCCTAGTCCATTCCACGGTCTGCCCACCCTCCCTACCATCCCAGAATGCAGCCATTGACGCTCCTCCGCTAGCCATCGCGCCGAACAACCAATCCGTCGTCTCTTTTTCGTCGTTTCTCTGCCTCTTTTGTTTGCCATTGCCTCCGCACATACCCTTCGTGACTTTCTGGTCCCGGAGCATCCTTGCTAGCTTCGTATTTATTTCCAGACCAACATTTTGCTCTTCATCCCTCGTCCTCCCTTTCATGCTTGCCTCCTATCTTGGTTCATCGTCACCAACGCCATTCTACGACCACGCCCCCCTTGATTCTCTTTTTCTTTTTCCTTTTCCTTTTCCTTTTCTTTCGACTCTGAATTTATCTTGCCCCCGCTTCCTCCCCTGTCTTGAATTGTTTTCGTTTGTCAATTTTTCTCGCGCATGATCAGCTTTCCCACCCTTTCAACTTTGTCTTGATATCCACTACAACGCACACCCACGACGCCAACTGTTTACAAGATATGTCTCACGCACAACACTCTCTTCATTCATGACCTGGGCACACCTTCTTACTTTCTTTGAAAATTAAAATCCCTTTAGCCCTTGAACGCTTTCTATTTTCTGGTCAATTTATCTTTCTTGGCCGCCTTTCCTCGGCCTTTCCATCGAACCAACTCTACCCCCTGCTCAATATCTAGCGTCGGCCCTTTCTGAACCTTCTTGTCGCCTTCAAAAAACTCTCTTCTACCCCATCTTAAATCTGCCTTTTACGTTTGCGTGTGCACCATACTCGGTTACCCTTTTCTTCTTCCTTTTTCATGTACACACCCTCTAGCGATCCGTGTGTTGTCTTGACGTCCTTTCCACTTTTGATTTTTGTTTCTCAAGTTCTACACCCCCCCCTCGACTTTGGCCACATTTTCCCAACGGCTGTCATTGCACATTATATCCACTATTATTGTCTTTGATATTTTTTCGTCTTGGTCTCGGCACATCCTTACGGGCTGTCTGTCTCTCTTTTTGACTTCTCTTTCTTCCTTTCTCTCCCTTTTCCTCAAAATTTCCATCATCCCTCCTAGCTTTCCCCTTGTTGTTTTCTGGTCCGCGCCATATCCTACCAAAGAGCACACCCCATCTTCCTTGCCAAACTCTACTTGATTCACCCCGTCGATCGCCACACATTTCTCGAACTATACTGGTCCTGCCACCTCCTAGCCTTAGCTACACGTCAACGTTGCGGCTTTGATACGTCCTGTCAACGGCAAACGTACATACCTTGTGAGTAACATACATGCATGCACACTCAATGAGAAGACCGAGCTGTTTGCACGGATCTTTCGCCTTTGTGTCCTCCTCCCTCCTGTCTCTTCCTAGTCTCATCCCCATCCTTACATCTTCTTGCCCCCCTTCCCTGTACTGCTTTGTCTTGTTCTGCTTCCTCTCCGTTTTCCTTCTATTTCCTGCTACCCACCATACCCATCCCCTTGTCTTGCCTTGTCGCCCTTTGCATATCCCCCACCCCTCTTTCTGTCCCTGACTTTCATATCACAGTTGCTCATCTCCGGTTCCGTTTCTCGGCCTCTCCTTGCCTTTTGAGCCAAGCGGGGTCGCGCCTTTCTTCTCGTCCTTGACGAATCGAGTTCTACACTCTTATCCTTCTCTTCTCGACAGAAGCCGACTTGAAGCCGGACAAGATGGCTCGAAAAAGTATAAATATGTCTCTTCTCTCCCGAGTTGAGATGTGTTTTCTTCTTTCTTTCTCTTCCTCCTTTTTTCTTTTTCTCCTCCTCCTCCTCATCGTCTTTGATTCCATAATCACATCACCATACCTTTTGAACTCATACCTTCGCCTTTGCAACGCACTCAGACAATACATTTTCTGTCTCACACGCTCTACTTCTACTTCCCGCAAGAACTCACCGCACTTGTCTTCTACATCCCCAATTCTATCCGACATCATGTCTTCCTACAGCTCCCACATGTACACCAGCACGCTCCCCATGGCCGTTCCCGGCAAGGACGAGTATGCTGGCTACTACCACAGCTATAACAGTGGGCACAGCGCCTACTCGGTGTCACCGCCGGAGTCTGAGAACGTGAGCTCTGCGTCTGGCGGTGCCTCGTACGGCGTTCAGCCCGGCTACTCCACCACCGCAAGTTACGCGGGCAGCATGCAGGGCGACTACGACAGCTCCATGTCTGCGAGTGGCGTTGATTTCAATGACTACATGCAAGATCGTTTCAACGACACTTTCAACCCTATCCCGCTCGACAAGAGCGTGGCAATGCAGGCGCAGGCGTGAGTACAATCTGCACCGAGATCAAAATCGAAAGCCAGAAAACAGCCGCTTTTAAAAGCAGCGCACTGCGGCAAAACAAGTTACTAACAACTCGCAGATCTGGACGTCTGAACGACAAGCACCGCGAGCTCATGGAGCTGCAGGCAAAGGCGCAGGCTCGTCTTTCCAAGGCGCGCACCCGGTTTGCTGACGGCATGCGCGAGGCACGCGAAGTGCGCGCAGACCTGGAGTGGTCGCAGAAGAAGTTGACGTGAGTTTTTAATACCAAAACCGTCTTCCTGGCCGCTTTTTAAGTTGCACAAAATTTGCACGTGGCGATTATCGCATTGCGTTTGGCGACAAGATCGATCTGTTGTCGAAGCGGCGACTTGCCAAATTAGGCAATTCGGCTTTTCTCCAACTTCGCAAATTATGCTACAGGAGCAGAATTTGCCAAGCGCAAAAATCAACGAAGTGCATTTGGCAGCGGCAGCGAAAACAAAAAGACTGCGAATTTGAAGCTGACGAGTTGATAAAACAGGTCCTTGAACTCAAAGGCGGCGAAGAAGCACCCCAAGGAGTACAAGAAGGCTCGCGAGCGGTACCCTTCTCCGGACTACTAAACGCATGGAGCCGCAACCGGTTCGACGGGAGGCGCCTGAACCCGCCCCCCCTGCTTTTAGCGTTCCTTCGACATTCGACCCGGAAACCTTATTTTTGGACCTTTTCTCGCATACCGTTTCTTTATTACTATCCTCTTTTATTTGTCTTTCGAGCGACCAGGGGGCTGCATCTTGAGTACACCCCACCACCACCTTTTTCACGCCTCGAGCCGCTTCCCCACCACCATCTATTCCTGTCTTGGTATTCTTGCGGTTTTTCCCCTGCAAGCGAGCAACGAGCGACGGAGCTCAAACGACAACGACGACACCAGCTGCAAAATCAAAAGTTGGGGTCGATCGAAAACGGCGGACATCTCCTTTACATGGGCAGCTGATTTGACGCTGCGGCGGGGCACACTTTTTTCATTTGCTTGGGATTTTTGGCGATTTTGTTTTTTGGGCGGCGTTTCATTTATTTGCTGCTTATGATTTTTTCTTATTCCCCTTACCCTTTTGTTATTTTTTCTGTTTTTACTATCCGCGCATTTTTTATGCCGCGCGGGGTGGACGTTCACGACGTTACGAATTATGATTGGGCAAAATCACACGGATCTTTTTGACAGGAGAAAAATTGAAGAGAAGTACAGTACAAAGTCATTTTCCTGGGAGTTTGGTGTGGGTGGGAGCATCCGTTCGGCAAGCGCCAGGGCTGCAGTAGCTCACTGGGGAAAGCGTGCCAGTTGCACTGACACGCCCCCTCCATTTTCCCGCTCACAGGTCTCGCATGCTGCAAGGGACAGCCGGGACGAACAGGGCGTGGCGACAGTGTGGTTCCAGGGGAGTGGGAGAGCGCAGGGGGAAGAGGGCCTGCTGTGTGGCAGCAGAGCGGCCTGGAGAAGCAACGAGGGAGGGGGAGTGTGCTTTTCTGGGCTGTCAATGGCCGCTGGAGAACTCTAGGGCAGCGAGCGCATGGGGGCGTGTGTGTGTTCGAGCGCGCTTATAAAGCGGGCACTGACAGGGCATGGCACGCGGCCGTCTGCAGATGAGATCCGGGGGGAGCGACCTGGCGGGCAGCAGCGAGGTGAAGGGGGATGACAAAACGGTGGGCGGCCGAGAAAACGGAGGACGGGAAGGGCACGCCCCCAGAGAGAGATGTGGAAACGGTGGCGGCAAGCTCTGAGACTGTGAGCCTATCTTGTATATAGCACTTTTGACAACCCCTTGGAAACGGCGGTGACGCTGGCACCAAGCCGCTTCTAGGGTGAGGCTGGGCAGGGAGACGAGAAACGACAGCAGGCCACCAGTCAGCAGAGAGCGCCTCTGCTCTTCCTGTGGGCGGTGGTCTTCTGCGGACGAGCTGACTTTCTCATTGGCCCAGGAGAGAGAGAGGCTGCCGATGTGCTGCGGGATGGGCTTCTCCGGGTGTGCTGGAGTACTGGCTTTGTACTGTATTTGCTTCTTTTTGCCTGTGCTGTTGTGCTTTCCTTAGGTATGAATATAAAGACTCGATAAATGAATCCGTATCCTTGACCAGAGACTTTGTAGGCGTGCGCAGGTCCGTAAACTGTACGTGTAAGTCCGTAGAAAAGCGAGGGAGGCGCCACATTTTCTCCGTGTGTGTGTGGCTTGTGTGGTATACCCGTGGCCATCCGAGTGTGTAGACGCAGGTGCGTGGGCACGTTGGTATGCGTAAGTGTGGTAAGTGGTGTGAGTGTTGATGCAGCTTGCCCTTTCCCATCACACCTCCCACTTTCCAAAGCCCAGCCCCCAATCAGAAAACATTCTTTCTTTTTCACCTCGTTCTTTCACCGAAAATCGATTGAAGGAATTGACGTTCTTGATTGTCTTTCTTGTTTCCTCTTTTCTTCTTTTCCCCCTTGATCTTCCCCAAAACCCTTTTGATTTCATCATCCTGACATCTTTTTCTTCCATTTGTTTTCAACCTTTTCGTTGGGCACCATTGCCTCATGTAAATTGCTCGTTGGTGCTGCCAACAGACACGTTTTGTACCACCTGTTGTCCCGTCTCTTTGTCCCCCTTTTGGGTTTGTTTTCTTTTACCCCTGACCGGACAGGCCAGCACGTGATGTGGCTTTTCTACCAGCAACACTTCAAAGAGTGTTGGTTGGTGTTGGGTATCAGGGGGCACAGACGCCTGCCATTGATAGGCCCAACAGGATAAGAGGCACAATTGGGTGGCGAAAGAGATGTGGGATCATGTAGTCTGTAGAGTCTGACAGGGGTACAATAGTGTTTGTCTTGTGGCTTGATGAAAAGACGTGCATGTCAAAAGGGACAAGAATGAAAATGCAAAATGAGGTTGTGCAACGTGCGAGAGAAGCGGGAAAGCGGCAGGCGAAATATTTTGGGCAACGTGCTCGCTCGCGGCAAGTCGAGATGATAAGAAGGGGGCAGGCCGAATATTGGGCAGTGAAGCGTTATGTCGGGTTGGGCTGAAGGAGGGAGACGGAAATGAGAATAATCGAAAAGCAGATAAAAAATCGAAAATGCACTGACAAGTGACATCCTTGCTTTCTGCCTCGCTTGTTCTGACCGCTTTGGGTTGTTGGGTATAAAAGCGTGGACGTCGTATCGAGAAGGTGGCGGACACACACAAAAAGAGTCGTCACTAACCTGCTCCGATCATACCTTCTGAACACGTCCGTGGTCCCGCTCAAGCCAGTTGCTTCCGCGCGTCGGCAGGCCCAGCTTCTGCTCGATTCGGGCCCAGGGGTTCTCGTTGCTCGTCGGGTCGTAGTAGCCGGTCCACCAGTCCCGCTGGTGACCGCCGTGGGCATGGCTACCGTGTCCTCCGCGACCTCCGCGACCACCACGACCTTGCCACTGGCCACGGCCATCCGTCGACCCAACAAGCGACGATTCATCGCCCATTTCCGAGTCGGCGGCTTCGCTGCCTGCGGCATCACCGGCGCCGAACTGCGGACCAGCGCTGGGCATCAGGTCCGGGTTGAAGCCGTGGCGGTCTACCGGGCGAATTCCACCGTGATGGCGGCTTGTGGAGTGGACTGCACCATCCAGCTGCTGTGCGGCCGCTGCTGCCGCAGCTGGTGATATGCCATATGCGGCATTGCCCGCGGCCACGACAGCATCAATACGGGCCTGCAGTGCCACCGGGTCCTCCTCGACATTTTCGGGCACTGAGTTACCCAGATGGTCTCGTATCTCGCCTACAGGTCGTGACGTGTCGAGGTATTGTGGACCTGGCTCGTCGTTTGCGTCTGCATCTCCGCCAGTCTCGAGGTTGGCACCACCAGCCTCTTTGTCATCCTCGCCGTTATTGTCATCGTCGTCGTCGAGGTCGATCTCGTCCGTGTTAGTCTTTGTCGGTGGTGGAAGCTTCATGGCCATCTTAGCGCTGTTTTGTGGTTGTGGTGGGTGGAGGGGGAGGTCGCTTAATGATGTTGTCGCTGGAGCCGTGGCCGGTGCCATCGTCTTCACCGGCCGGGGAGGCAGCTTTGTCGCATTCGCACCCGTCCCTGCCGGGTAGACCTGTGTACGTGCTGGCGGCCGCCCATCGCGCGGCGTGCCAATGACGGCGTCGGCCTGTGGGTTGAACCGCCGCTTCTTATTCAGCGGGGCCTGCGCGCCAAAGCTGGAGAAGCCCATGGCGGCGGCGACGGCAGCCGAGTCGAGCTCGTCGACATCATAGTCGTTGTTGTGGTCGTGGTCGCGATCGTGGCCGGCCATGATTGTGTTGTGATGTGTGTTTTGTGTAGAGGACTGAACGAAAAGGAGTTGAAGAGATGTTCAGTGGCGAAGACGTCCTTGCTGAGTCGGGGTGCAGAAACGGAAGCCGCGATCGAGCAAACGGCGGGCAGCTCTTCCGAGTCGGTGCCTGGGCGTATGGCAAGTGAATCGTGCGCAAGGAAGGAGCGAAGGGTCGAGCGGCGGCCGGAAAGAGAGTAGTTGGAAGGGTTCGATTGAGGCTCGGTCGGGGTCGACGTTGAAGAAGGTGCGAGTGTCGCGACTTGCTGTGCTTGGATGCGTTGTCGTTCGCGATGCTTCTCGCATTACTTTTGTTAAGCTATTTTTTTGCGGTCGCCTTTTAGCGGGGAGGCAAGGAACAACGCAGAACTGTCGGCACAAGGCACGCTACTTTGACACTGCTGCCAGAACCCTGGTGACACGACAGAGGGACCTTTGCCCCTGTTTTTAGTTTCGTCGGAGAAAAAAGTGGAGCTTGTTTTGAGCCTCTTCTTCTCAGCCCTGTATCTGATTTGGGTAATGTTTGGGCACAAAGTTGGACTGTATTCATAGAATAAATGAGCAGAGAACTGCCAAAAAAAGAGGATTCTGCTCAGCATTGGGGTCATGCTGCCTGAGTAGCTCCATCTCATGGAATGGGCATCATCATTGGCCAAAATGAGCCCCTACAGGAGCATATTCTAGGTTCTGATAGGCACATATTCTCTGCACCTACTTGTACCGTTTAAGATGCTCATGTCTCCTTTTACTTTGATGCTCTCTTCTGTTTCGATGGACAATTTGACATGTGCATGTGACTGGCCAACGAGATAGGTGCGAAGAAAGTATCGGTTGATCGCGATGATGATTCATGACGAAACTCGAAAGACTTCGGCCAAAAGGGGCCGTTTAGCTGTGTTCGCCGAGACGGAGGTGTGACAAAAAGCACGAATGTTGGCCTGCATTTTCAGCACACATTTTGCCCCCCATTATTAATGTATTGTTGTACGTCGTATTGTTTTCTATTTTGTCCACTTTATTTCGATCTCTGCGAGTTTCGCTTCGTAGACTACAGCTTCAGCCTTGCCAAGACTGCGTGGTGGCCCTAGATCTAATGTCCCAATTGTTGCAGTGCCAAGTCCTTATCGGAAAACGACATACGGAAATCGTGAGATCGTCTATATAAGTGATTGCAAAAGTAGATGTTATTTTCAAAGAAGCAGGACCTACTCAGGTCTACGAAGGCGTGCCAATTTTGGACAGTGCGACGCAAGGAGACAAGCTGGGTAAGCAAAAGATGCAAAATATGTAAGAGTACGACATACGTCCTCACTCGGCGCCTCGGCGTGTGCAATCGAGGAGAGAAATTGCACCAACACTCCCGTCGTTCAGGAACTTTAGAAAGGGACCTGTCTCGTTGAGGTATGTAAGGGGCTAGTTCCTCCCTCATATTTCTTCTTCCTATAGATATGGCGCCACTGTCTCGAAATTCGCTGCACCTCTGAAATGAGCTGAAGATACAGGAATTTGTCTATGTACGTTGGACCATCGTTCTGATTTTCTTACTTATTCCTCTTCCGAGAATAAACTTTAGTGCCTGGATATACAACCAGTCGAAGCTTATTTTTTGGCCGCCTCGACACCTTGCCATAGAAAATTGACCCCGATCAATGTTGTCATCAAAATTATATGCATGCAAAGTAATATTGTAAAGAAGGAGGTAGTAGCCCAATATTGAAAAGGGAATAATCAGCGAAAAGGAGAGAAACGGGCGACGCGAGACTGCCTACTTTTGACATACAAAGCCGCGACTGCCGCTTGTCGACATATAGCAAATACTCGCAGTCCGTCAACAGAGACGCCTTTGACCGTCTTGGACACGGCAGTCTACAGGCACAAAACAACACGTTGAGCTGGAGCGCACCGCAACCACACGACACGCTCATTACCTACGTCTACGCCGAATCCAGCTTTGGCCGCGAGAATCTTGCCTACTTTATCCAGATCGGCCTCCACCGTGCAGCCGACTTTGTCTTCACCTTCAATGGCGAAACCGACATCGACAGTCTCTTGCCCGACTGGGACAACATTCGGGTTGTCCACCGCAACAACACTTGCTATGATATGGGTGCCGTCGGTGAGGTCTTGAGGATCGACGACCTGTGGAAGAGCTAAAAAAATTCATCAGTATCAATTCCAGTTTAAGGGGCCCTTATGTGCCCTACTGGTCCGACGGCTGTTGGACCGACATGTATCTCAACAAGTTGACCGACACTACCAAGTTTATCGGCCTCACGGCCAACTGCTATCCCCGACCACATGTCCAGTCGATGATCTTTGCCACGGACAGCGTTGGCATGGCCGTCCTCCTCGACCCAGAACATGCCACGACGGGTGTAGACGACAAGTACGGCGCTTCCAACGACACTGTCGGCCTCAGTGGTTGCTATAGTAGTCATCGTGCTGCTATCCACTCCGAGATTGGCCTAGCGACACTCATACAAAACGCCGGCTACTCGGTCGACGTCATGATGGCCGCCTTCCATCAGGAGACAAGCCTCGAAGCATACTGCAACGCTACGGACAACAAAGGTGATGTCCTGAACAACGACGACTACTTTGGGTTCAACCTCCACCCCTACGAGACCATCTTCTTCAAGACGAACCGCAAGATCGACCCGGTAGCCATTAAGATGCTGACCGAGTGGCACTTGAAGCGGAACGTCACGGCCCAGACGCTGTGTCCAGCAAAATAGTGCCTTTTTATCAGACCTCCATCATTCTCTGTGTAATATTTCTTTTATTTGTATAAATACTCCCATTGAATTTATATCTCTTATTTATCATTTATCGTTTGTCGTTCTATATTAAAGCAGGCGTCTTTTGTGAAATTCAAAACGAGCGTTGCAGGGCAGATGGTCCTATTTGTATAGCTAGATGGCAGTGACAGACTAATATAATACCAATAAAGCAAAAAACACCTTTATGCAATGCAAAAAAAAAAATAAACACATTGAAGATGACATACCGCTCATGTCAATTGGGTATGAGAAGGCAAAATAGCTGGCAGGTGCCAGCACGGTGATGCGGGTCATAATGAATGGTGTGCAACGGTTGGTGGACGGCGTGCTAAAAGTGGATCCAATTAGCCTTGCAAGCCTCAGTATCCGCCCTCTCGGATCGTGCTCCTTCCGGGATTGTGTTTGAGAAAGCGTGGCTGGTAGCTTTGGGAGGGAAGGGGCGGCCGACGCCAGTTTCCAACTTTCCGGGTCTCTCATAAAAACGGAAGCTGCCAAATAACTACACTATTTAAACGTCGTTACTTTCACCTCCATATATATCAGGTGAATTGTTGCTCTGCCGCCGATTCCAGGTCGTAAGCAAGTCCCGGCAGCCGAAGCTACCCTGAAACAACAAGCTAGCTCACAGGCCAACTTATCGCTGCCACTTCACATACTCTCCCCAACCTCATTCTCCTTTACATCTTTATCAACATCAACCATGGCTTCAGAACCAACAGGTGCGCCGGCTGCAGCACCGGTCGCTGCCCCCGTACCTGCGCCGACAGCTGCTCCAGCGACCGCGCCGGCAACAACCGCTGCGCCCGCCGACGTTGTCTTACGCACACCGTCCAAGTACATCTCTTCGTCGTCCACACCTTTTTCTACTTTTAATGCACCCCCTGCCAACTGGCTCGTCCGCACCTGGTCCGTCACCCATTCGACTTTGAGAATGTGGCGCTCTGCCCAAAACGTTCGCATCAGCTACAAACTGCTGCCCGACGACGCCAGCGGGCGGCCGCGCAATGAAGACCGTGTCGAGTACGAGTCCAATAAGGGCTCAGGGCCCAAAAAGATCAAGTCGGTGGAGGGCAATAACGTGGGCGGAGCGACAGGTGACGGCACGTTCGACTGGCGTGGCAAAAGTTGGCTGTTCTTTGTGACAAGCCACTGGGAGATTCTGGGCTGGGGCGAGCGCCCGTTGGCGGGCGATAAGCCTGGCGAGGTGGAGCGGTGGGTGGTGACATGGTTTGCGCCGACTCTTTTCACCAAAGAGGGGATCGATTTTTACAGCGACCGGCGCGAGGGCCTGAGCGCGGAGACGACAGCGGCACTGCAGACGGCCATTGAGAAGACGGCGCAGTGGCCGGCACCGCTGGCGACGCTTGCAAAAGACTTGCTGCCGGTCGATATCAACCTGCCATGGTCGGAGTAGAGAGAAGGAGCACGGAGGGGCGGAGAATATGATACCTTTTAGTCATTTTGGATACATAGTCGCATATTACTGCAATACACATTTCACTGTTTGTTTAAGTTTGATTGTTGAAATTGTTCGCTTCCATTAAAATGTAAGGTGGTTTGCTCGCACGTGGTAATCTATCGAATATTTAGTCTCCCATTTCCGAGTTACCAGGATATATCTTCTGCCCTCATGAGAAGAATATCCGTTCCGTGTCCCAGGGCCTAGAATCTAGTCCCGTATATTCCATGCCCGATATTATTCCATGTTCCCCATGCACCATTGCTTTTGACCCATTCGCTAGGAAGCATGACAAACAAAGATGAACAAGACGGAAGAAAAGAAGACGTGAAGTGAAGAAAAGACACATAATAACGCCCTGAGGGTGCCGGTATATAAAAAGAACATGCTCGAAATAGCACAAATAAAGTAAATAAAATCGTTTCCTTCGTAACACAACGAGACACTTGCATGCCGGTGCTTTGCTATGCAGGGGTATAGAGGTGCAAGTAAATGAGAAATAAAACAAAATACAATAGTAAATGGCCGAGGGTGGAGGAAGGAGAGAAGGGAAAGAAACGGCCAAAAAGAGAGAAGTGCTGCACGCTGGCGCTAAATGCACGCAGTAAATAAAAGAGAGAGATGGGAAATATGCAAAGGGAAAGTAGAAGGATCGTAAGGGACTATCGTACTAGAGTTGTGCTTTATTCCAGTGCGTCAGAGTATTTGCGAATGTCGTCGTCGCTCAGAGCGCTCATCCACAGACAGCGCTCCGTGATGCCCTCAATCGGCTTGAAATTGTAGAGTGCGCTCGCCTCGACCAGTCGCAGCAGTGTCTTGACAATGCTGGCTGCAAACCGGCACCGCTCAAAGTTGACCAGGGGCGCTGTTGTCGGGGAACTGGCAATCTCCGAGGGCCGCTGGGCGTTGAAGAGCAGGTCGTGCGTGTAGATGCCTACAAAGGGAATGCAGCCCGCATCTGCATTGTCGATACCCACGGCCTCCATCTCGGCGCGCAAGCTGTAAAAGTTGCGCGTCGGCGAGACCAGGGCCTCGAGGTCGCGTAGTGTGCGCGCGTCGCTCGGTGGGATCATGGCCCAGGTCTGCGTGAGCCGGCTGACTTCATTGCTTGTGAGGGCAATCGTGATCTGGCTCATTGTCGCATAGTTGCGATAGCGGCGGCAGTGTGCAGCAATGTGGATGAACTTGATAGTGCAGCGGGCACGCTCCTCAAGGTCTTGCGTCAGAATTACTTCGGAGATGGCCCACTTGACCATAATGTTGAAGCGGGCGATAACCACCTCAACACCGCGTGCGTCCGAGTTCCTCAAAAAGTCCACCCAGGACCGTGCGTTGCCGTTCTCGGCGTTCTTCCACCGCATCTCAATGAGCTCCTTCCAGTCGATTTCGTGGAGCGCATCCTTTTCGATCAAGGTGAATTGCTGTGCCAGAATCTCCGACTCGAATGCAAGGATGAAGGGCAAATGGACCGACAAAGTACGGGCGGCTTCGGCCTTGGCTGTGACCTGCGCGGGAGGCTGCTCGAAAACGGACCGCAGGCCCATGGCGTTTAGGACCTCGGCCTCTTCAGCCTGCTTGGAACGTAAGGTGTTGGGTGCCGTTCCATCGGGGCTCGGCGTGGGCGGGAGAGGCTTGTCTTCCCAGACCTGGAAGTCGTGGAGCTCGGGGATCTTGGCGGTATCAGGCGACATCATGAGGGCCTGCACAAGCGTAATGGGCGGAGACGGCGGGTGACCGTCGTGGATATCAATATCCTCCACAAGCTTACCAGGGTGCTGCTCCTGGAAGGGTATCGGCGGCGTCTGGGCAGGTTCGATCTGGGGGTCACCAAGCGGGTGGGCGGGCAGGCGTGAGGCGACAGTGTTTGAACGAACAGGGCCACCAGTATTGCTTGGACCGTAGATGCCGTTCTCTTCGTTCTCATCGGGGAATTCAACAGACAGCTCGGAAGACAGGTCGCTGGCGTGATCGCTCTCGTCCTCGAGGAACGAGATGTCGGTTGCTTGGCCGGGGCTTTGCGGCATCGTGTCGCCATGCTGGATCTTCTCGATGCTCTCTGTCTTTTCGACCACCTCATAGGAGTGCTGGTGGGCAAGATTGTTTCCGCTGCTGGGGCCCGTCGGAGTCTGGACACTGCTCTCGTTGCCCTCTTCAAAGATGGACTGGTTTGCCCACTCTTCCGTGGGAGCACCCTTACTTCTCCCATCGTCGGTGAGGCCACGATCAAGCAGAGGGATGGACGAGTACGACTCGCCAGATTCGGACAGGAACGACTGCACATCTTCAACCATGCGGGGAACAGCAGCAGGGCGAAACGCGGGTGGCGGAGAGAACGCATGGACGTGCGAAGAGGTGGCCATGGAGCTGCCTCGCGGCTCGTCCGTCTCTGTGCCGTCATATTGGCTTTCGATCGCGTCCAATTCCGTGGCTGCCACGGTGCTATGCTGACCAAGCTTGGAGAGCATGGATTGGTGAGAGGGGGGGAGGTCGCTGTGGACGACTTGCCGGTGCCGGTGGTCGATCTTCTCCTCTGCTGTTAAGCGGTTATTGTCCTGTGAGGTCGGTTGTGGTGCCAGGAAACCGCTTAGTGGAGGTGCAGCAGCTGTTCCCTTTCCCGCCATCAGCGGCGTGTACATCTTGAATGGTGACTCGGAGAAGGAGATTGTCTTTGACTTGCGCTCAAACTTGCCCTCGAGTTTCAGCAGGGCCGACTCCACGCCGCCATCGTCGTCCACATCGTCGGGAATTTGAGCCAGCTTTTGCGCCTCCGCTTCAAACGAAGGGCGCATCACAGGCTTTGACGAGTGTGTGCTGAACATGGACATGCGCTTCTTGAGTTTCTTGTCAGTCATCATGCCCACCGAGAACGTATCTTCCTTGTCGCGGGCAGCAAAGTCGACCGAAATAACATCAACAAATCCACCGGACTCGCGGGGCCGGCTGTGGATAAAGGAGCTGCGGATCGATTCAGAGTATGTCGTCAGGGAGCCAACCGACCGCGAGCGGCGGATCGGGCCCTGGTCCAAGTCAGCCACAGTCGTCACCGCCCGCAGATCACCGCCGGGCCGTCTCCGCAGAGCGCGAAGAGGCTGCGGCGCTTGGGCTTCGGAGGCTTCGTTAGTCGAGGCGTCGGTGTAGGTGCTGGCATCAAAGCTCAGGATACCCGTAGGCGGTGCAGTGCCACTCGCGTAGGAGGCAAACCGGCGGCGTCCGTAGGAACGGCTGGATTTGTGCGACATGTGCGACATGTGCGACTTGTGCGACTTGTGCGACTTGTGCGACTTGTGCGAACGGCTCGAACGATGTCTCGAGTGACCTTGGATCCAACTCGGTTGTGGGCGGCGGATGGGCGGAGAGCTTGGTAGACCGAAACTATTTGTGGCTGGATTCTTGTTGATTGTGATATCTTCCTGAACTGCGCTCGAAATCTCGTCCGCAATATCGTCAATGGGGCGCTGCGGCAAGATGATGCTATCTTCGTGTTGCAAGACGTGGGACGAGGGGCGAATGCTAGTGTCCGCAATCAAAGGGCGGGGCGGGCCGATAGTGGAGCTGTGTCCCAGTGTATCCATATCCGGGACAAATGGGGGCAGTGGGTCCATGGAAAGCGAGGGCTGAAGGACTTGCTGGCCGAGAACATAGGAGGAGCGGCGGGGTGTGCCCATAGGCTGGCCGGGCGGTGTTGTCGGAGGAGTAGGATCGGCAGCCACGGACAAGAAGGTCTCACCAAACATCTCAACGGATCCATTATTGCTGTTAGGAAGAGCCAACGCGCCTGTCATAGCCGGGTACTCGAGAGGAAGCGTGCCGTCAACAATAACGATGGACTTGCTTCCCGTGGTGATCCCAGTATCGCTGATGGGCCGAACCAGATTGTCGAGTCCACCAGGAGTCCAACCGAGGAAGAGGCTGTCGGAATAGGCAGACGGCGCTGTCTTCGAGTCGGGCTGCTGTTGTTGTCCGAAAGCATCGGGAGAGTCGTTCGCCTCAGCAGGAACGTCATCGCCAGGTTGTGCAGCAGCATCCAAGGACGCATCTTCACGGACTGCAACTTTGAAATCCTCGGCGATTTTAGCACCGAGAAGGTCAATCCGAACAGGTGGGCGGAAACCGTTCGTCCGAGGGCGAGCTTGCGGGACGATAGCCGTTCCAGGAAGTCGGTTTGTCGTTGCACCACGGGGTCCGATAGGTGCCATGTTGATGAAGTTTCCTTGGGTCGGAGAGATAGTCTGGCCTCGTGTGCTCAGCGCCCGTCGAACACTGCCTAGAAGCTTGCGCATGCCCTGGCTGGACATGGCCGATGCCTTGAGCTTCTGCGAGTCTGGCACATCCAAAGCAAACGGCTGGAAGAGAGTCGTCTGGCGGCTGACACCACCACTGGTTCCTGGTGGAAGGACTTCGACGTACGGCTGGCCTGGAGGGAAGATGGCGCCGCGAACAAGACTACCGGCGTAAGGAAGGGACATCAGGATTTCGTTGTTCTTCTGAAGAAGCTTGTCCATGGTCGATGCATGTTCGCGCAGAGAGTCTGTGAGACTGTTATTTCTCTTATGCTGCTGTCCTTGGCTAGACGCCTTTTGACCGTCGTTGGGACGGACACGTTTGCCGACGAGTGCGCGAGGTGTTGTTGCAATGGGGCCGCTCGAGCTGTACACCAATGACGGCTCAACTGGATGGGCACCAAGAGGCTGGCCCATGCTGGCCTGAAGCAACTTCATGTTCTTTGTCGGGAACGAGCAAGAAACGATGTCGAGGCTCGTGATGCTAACAGGGGAAGCTTGTCTTCGTGCACTGAAGTCATTTGATGTTTCTCGATTCTCGGTAGTCGTTGGGCGATCACCAAGTACAACGGAGTCGATATGGCCGGCGTGGCCGCCTGTTGAGTGGAAACTGCTGCCCGGCTCGGGGTTGACCATAGATTCGGGCGATTGGAGATGCGTGAGAAAGTTGGAATCGTCGTCCTCTTCCGATTCGTCCGGCACGTCACCAAAGGCAACTTCCTCCCAAAATGTCGGGTCCAGAGTGGGATTGCGGTGACCAGCAATACCACCAGGAGTGATCGGCACATCAGGTCCGAGAGAGTCGTCAAAGTCAGGGCCGTCCCAGTACTGTGCGCAGGAGCGCCGCCAGCACTTCTTCAGTTCGGTTAGGATCTTAAGCTGGACCTTGCGTCCACGAGGATCCTGGGAAAGTTCGTTCACAAAGCCGTTGAGCAGATCGCAAAAGAGAACACGCAGTTCGTAGTCGATCACAAAGTCGTCCATAAAGTAGTTTAGGATCCAGTGGCGGAGAGCAACAAAGGTGCGCACACGGACAACCATGCCAGCTTCGTCATCCCTCTCGACGGCCCACCGCAGACGGGCCACCAACATGCGTAGAAGGTCCCGGGCATCGAGAAAAGCACGGTAGGTGAGAAAGAAATCGGAGACGAGATCATAGTCCATGAACTTGGGCGAGGTGATCTCCGCAACGAGACGGGGCGGTGTAGCTGCTGTGATGGCGTTGGTCGCTGGCGAGAAGCGGACAATGGTGCGATCGTCACACGCCGGCTTGAATGTAAGAGAGTCAAACATATCGGGGACAACCACGGCATAGTTGGAGTGGTATGTTGGGCGAGGTCCTTCTTCGTTAATTCGGAAGCGCGGTGAGCGCGGTGAACCGAGTGGTGAAGAAAGTCCCTGTCCATTGATTTTCTGCCGTTCAAAGATACCTTGCCGAGGAGAGACTGACGAGTCCTCCTTCTCCAGCAACGAGTGCGAGTGGTTAAAGGCCGGGCTAAAGTACGATGGCCGACTTGAGTACGGCTCTTCTGTCGGAGTATATGAAGAGCCGCGAATTAGGGGCGAGCCACGGAGAGTGAAGCGAGGAGAACCGATCTTCCACGTAGGGATGGCGATTTCAAGATGAGGCGCAGAGCCGTTCGCATGCGTTGGCGACAGGTCCTCGAGGGTCTTTGCCCTTAGCTTGTCGTCTGCTGGCTGAGTGATGACGATCTTAAAGCCACCTGGGTCAGATTCGCGAGCAATGCTAGTGTCCTGGATGGTCGAGTCAGAGATGGCTCTGCGGTGACCGCCTCCTGGCCGTCCTCCTACTGCGCCTGCTGTGCTGGGCCGTGGAATCACGTTGCGGGGCGCGTTGTTGGCATTGAAAAGTCGTAGCCTTGATACGGGAAGTGCCGTGGGCGAGGAAGGTTGATCCGGCGTCCAGTCACTACCGTAGAAATTGCTTGTTACTTCAAGTCGCAATGGCTGAGGTTGACGCTGGATCTCGTGCCGCTGTTCTTGCTGTTTATTCGGTTGTTGTTGCTGCTGCTGCTGCTGTCGTGGTCTGTGCTGCTGTTGGTCGCTGCGCTTGTCCTTGTCTTGCATGAGGATATCGAGACCTGCTGTGCCAGGTGGCGTCATGGGAAACACAAAATTCGGTTGGGGCGAGCGCAAGTGTGCTGGCCGAACAGTCGGTCTACAAGGAAGTCCTGCGGTTAGCCATATTCACGGCGTCCAGAGTGGCAAGAGAGACAAGAGAGACAGAGACAACCCCGACACATGAGACATGGCAAGGTCAGGGCAGCCTTGTTCTCGCCAAATTTGCAGCCTCGTTCATTTATTTCTCCCTTGTCGACTTCCCGTTCTCCGTTCTTCTTTTCTTAAAGTAACTCACCTCAGGTAAATGCGACCATTGTTGCCGACGTTCGCCACAGTAAATTGCCGGCCCTCCCGTCCAGCAGACGAGCCATCAGGTGCAATATCCCACTTGTCGCCGCCGTCCGTAGCTTCCTTCTTAGATAGTCGATCGATCTTGTTCTCTTCTTGGCTCTTGCGTTCTGTGGCGGGCAAGAGAGACTTCGGTATATTTGTTGGCGAGGTCCGCTTCTTTGGCCGTCCGATCGTGAGCCGTGCGCCTGGTCTATCGCTGCTCTCCCGCGGCTGGGTCATCCGCCGCAACTTCAGCTCGCGCAACGATCCGCCACTATATGTGACGGGCTTGGCGGCCTCGCCATCGCGTGCGCCATGCACCGCCTTGCCGGCTGCCAATCTTGCTCGCGCACTCGAGGATCCGGGTAACCGTTTGGGCGAGAGCGAGGGCCGAGAATGGGCGACTCGTAGCTGTGATAACGACGGAGCTTCTGGCGGCGATGGTGGGCGTAATGGCGGGTATGCAGACGTCGTCCGGTTTATGACGATCCGCTCACTCGTTGGCGACTGAATCGGGAGCTCGAACGCAGCCTCCATGGTCGTCGATAGCAGCGCCTGGTCCAGCTACCAGTCGATCTGGCTGCTTTCGTCTTGTTATTTTGTTTCTGCTGCACAAAGGCAGCCCGCACGATGGGCGGCAGTATGGGGGTGTGGTGTGTGCTGGCGTACCACAGCAGCGTTTCCTTTCTTCAACAACGCATCTATCTTGCCGTCTTGTCGAATGTCGAATGTCGAATGTCGTCTGTGTCGAGAGATGTGGCGGGACAACTGGAATGTGTCGATCGTGGGGGTTGAGGGCCAAAACAGTTTGGCACGCGGTGTCTTATCGAAATGTCCGTAAGGGAGGAGACAGCCTCGTGCTCATTCGTAATTGTCGAAAAAGGAAGGAATGAGGGTGAATAGAGAAAAAGTAAAAAAGGAAGGGGTTACTGCCGAACGAGTATATTTTGTGACTGTGCGTTGTGTGCGCCCAGGTTCCGTACTCAGTACGCTGTGGGGAAGGAGCAGAGAGCCAACAGAGCACTGGGTGTTTTCGAGCATGGGGTGGTGGGAGTCCGGGCAAGAGCGACTGCGAGGGAGCTGCATTGACAATAGGGAAAGACCGTGGTGAACTGGAAAGTGGGAAGGGGCGTTGAGTGGAGCCGGGAGGCTCGTGTGGTGTGTGCGCGCGGAAGGAGCAGACGACACTAAAGTCGCACTGCAAAGCGGAAGGCACAAAGGTTATTTCATGTGTGCAGCGAACGCGCCGTACTGTCGCATTGGAGAGACAGGGCGGAAAACACATGCCGTTCACAATAATACAAGTACGACATGCATCCTACAGCTCTACGATGTGCTATCAGAGCAGATTCGTAGACAGACCATGAAAACAGGTCCGGATAACGGAGTGCCCTATTTACTAGAAACTTGGTCGCTCCTTCCTCGAACAAAGAGAGGGCCTGCTATGGGCTTAACCGTTACGGAAAGAACCAACGACGACGAGATTATCCGAGACAAACAAGCAACTGCAATCTTGGTTGCCTTTGCCTCGGGAAATCAGGAAGGTTCGACTCGAGAGACGGGCTGGAGGAGCGGAAAGAACGCGTCAATATGAGAAGGAGACAAGAGAAAACGGGCTGCTTGAAAAATAGGAGCCGCGATTGTCCAATTACAACGCCAACAACAAAAACGCCAACAGCCGGCACCAACAACTCCAAAAAGCAACGAAATCGTGCCCGACGCGAAAAAAGCAAAGAAAACGCAAAAAGGAGGCAAGGCGAAAGCACAGAGCACCAACTGGGGTGAGCAACAGGCAAACGGCGAAAGGATTGCGGCCGGGCCAGGGTACGCATTAGGGGAAAAGGAGAAAGGTTCCAAAAAGCTGGAAAGAAAGGCGAGCAAAAGCCAAAGAATAGTGACTGGTCGTCGAATGACAGGCCTGGCTTTTGGGGGGCCATTGAGAGGTGCGCTACAGGGGTCTGTTTACGACTGGGGCCTGTTGATGACAGATTGGTAAGTACCAGGGGGACTGACTTCGGATGGGACAAGGCCACTGGAGGAAAAGAAAGAGAGCCGACGAGAACAAAGAAAAGAGAGAAATGTGAGTGAGCATCGACCACTTCCCTGCAATATATGGACGATGGAGCTAACCGGGTGCAAGAGGAGAGAGTGCGTGACGAAAGACGCGGACCAGGGTTTTCCTGGTTGGGCAAACGGCCAAAATACATCCAGGGCAGAGGCCAGGAAGGACGAGGCAGGCCTAGACTCATATATGTGTGAGGTTTATGGCCGTGTCGTGATTAGAGCCAGGAGAGGCCAGGCTACCGTCTCGCTAGGCGAAAATGGAAGACCAACAACAACAGACCAACACAACCAACGGACGAAATAGCCTGGCAAGCGACACAGACGCGCTGTTGTCAATGTGTGTACGGAGTAATACTGAGTACATAACCTGCCTCAGTCTGATCACCAAGCAACACACATCATCGCGCGCATCGTGGCTCGTCCAAACCCATTTGGTGGCGCCATCACGCTGTTGTGTTTTGTGGTTTCTGTGATGCGTGAAACCGCGTAGAGATCAGAGCCCAGCTTGTCTTCCAGCCTCATGCTTTACGGAGAACGTGCAAGAAAGATACGGAGAATTATTTGCACGAGCGACACCGCAAGCACATGCTTTCTTCCAACACGATTTGCAGAATACAGTGACAGTGAGAGCGTACTCACCCCGCCCGCGAGTCATCACTTCTCATACCCAGCGTTGCACTCCGACAGTTAGCATCGACAGGAACAGCGCTGATCTTCGCGGCCGCTCGACATAATATTGGGCTGCCGGTCGTCATTGTGGGCGATGCTCGACAAAGATGTGCGCCTTCAGGCTTTCAGGCGCCTCCAGACTTTCTTCTTCTCTCATATAGTGGCTGAAAGTCGCGCAACTGTCGAGCCGTCTACCAGGCTGGCGGTGTGCTTTGCTCGGTACTTTTGTCGCGCGCCGCCGTTTGACGTGCATCGACAATGAGCACACCTCAGATCGACATCGTGTCCACATGACAAAAGGATCAGGACATAATTTGTGTGTTTTTAGGTCTGTGAACTCTGTTAGGGCCTGTTGAGTCTGTCCGTCGCAATCCTCGAATGCACCTGTGACGACAAGAGCGGCGCTTTTTTGCGCACGCAGAAGCGCAAAATGGGGAAGGAACCCCACAGAGGTGAGTCTTCGCGCCTGATCCAGGATAGCGCGAGTGATGGGCGTTGCAAAGAGGATGAAAGAAGATGAGAGAAAACGGGTCGCATCACGGCATCACAGCGCCCATCACATCGGCCATAGCCCACGAAAGCACACGAAAAGGCACAAAAAAGCAACAAAAAGACAGGCCAGGGCCAAACCTAAACGAGCCTAGCCCTTGCCCTTGTTACGAGCCGTGGCGGGTGCAAACGGTTCGGCTTGTTAGCCAGGCCCAGGAGGAGCCAGTTGCGCGCCCTCTTCCGTCATTCCGTCCCTTTCCTTTCCAGCCCATTGTCTCCTTGCTTCTGGCCGACGTTGTGCCAAGCATCGTTTCGCCTGGCGAGATGCCAAACCGTTGGACAAAAAAGGAGACCTGCTCACTTACACGGTTTTTGCTCGCTTGCGCGGTGCGGTCCTTTTTTGTTATCACTCGTGGTTATACCAACCATCTCGGGACAAATTGAAAACATGGCAAACCGCCTCCTCTGTGACAAAAGTACTCTACTCTCATATTGCCGAGAGTGAGGAGCAAGCAAATATGAACAGGTGAACTTTGCTCAATCCTTTCCAGCGGAGAAAAATAAAATGCCATCTCGTAGGACAGGGCAGTGGGGGCGCTGAGATGAGAAGCGGAGAGCCTGAGCTCACCGTATCGTTGGCCCAAACTCGCAAGGCCACCTGCAGGACGCATGGCAGACCGGCCAATTCACACAGACAGTTGAGACAACTGAAAAGTCGCTAGCCGCTGTCACTGAGACCAGTGCTGTCACGGGCATGCAAGTGAGATAGATATCAAGCAAGGGCAGACAGCCGCAAGCTGGAGCGAACGAAGCAAACACCACCCGATGAAAGCAGAGGACAAGAGTCCAAGAGTCCAAGACGGGATGCGCGTGGGCCTAATCACTTGCCGGCATCCTGCGCACAACGGCTCGCCGCTCAGACCCTCTCGGTGAAAACCATCCACGAGGGGATGGTTCCATTCATCTGAGTATTCATACTTTTTCATATCGATGCGGGCCTATCTGGCGAATTCCCGGTTCTTGCAAGATGCCGCGTCCGACGTATCCTCACAAGGAAGCAAGAAACTATGGTTCTTAAACGCTTCATATCTGTGCCGCTGTTGCGGTGCGGCAATCTCGCCAGCCAGTCCCGGCAGCAAGGAGATGCAGCACCGAACCAAGTATCGAGTGTCCTCTCCCGACAAAAATAGGGGGACTGCTACACTGCAGCAGCTTTTCCCAACACCCAGCAGTGGCACATGAGAGGTTTTGATCAGCATATGTAAGTCGATCCCCTTCGAGTCTGTTGTTCATGCCTGCTTCATTCGATGTGGGTGTGCTTGGGTTCCAGCTGCACTCTCCTTTCAGAGCTCTTTGTCTAATTTTTTTTCTCCCCCACGGACACGACCAGGGCCACCCAGCACAGTGGGGGAAAGAGGATTTCAATTGCAGAAAGCCACCAAAAAGTGCGTCTGTGCCAAGCTTGGCGTGCGTGCCTCCGTGGGAGCTTTCAGTGAGATTTTCTGGGAACTTTTGCAGCGCTCTCGCGTCTTGGCCCCCAAACTCAGCAACAATTCAGGCAAAGATGACCGAAAAAGATAGCAATCACTTGCAGCAAGCACAAAATCATCAGCATCTTCGTCAACAAAACTTGTCCGGTTTCTAAACGCAATAGCGATGGAAATCAAAAGAGCAATCCACTCGAAAGGTCTCGAGAGCGATTGAAGGTACTTTCTTCAGGCCCCGGAAATTGGTGCTGGCACCTCTTTGTGGGCGGGTTCTTATTAACGTCGTACTGAAGTTATTATAATGTGCACTGAGCGGCGTTGGTCACTCGCTGCCAAAAAGAGCTGTGCCAACATTGGCAAATCGAGACAAAGTCTGGGAGGCGACGAATTGCCAGCCAAAAAGAGACATTGATACCTCAAGACCCAAATACGAAAGTACTTCGTACTCAATCAAACCAAGGCAAGTTCGGAGTATCTGACCAACAAACGTGCAGGTCTCCACACCGCATCAAAATCGTTACCATGCAACTGGTAAGAGTTGCATCTGCCAGAGTCCCGACAATTGGGGTGCACAAAGAAATCATCGGGCTGCGAAAGCGTCAAGAGACTTTTTCGATTTCACATTCACCTTTGAGGCTTCTATTCGTTTTCCTCAGAGGCCCAGTTTGCCTTCGTTCACGTACCCCATCTGTGGCGAACAACAGCCTTCCAACTCCCATTGGGTGCGTCCAATCCAGCGGCACGTCCCAGGAAAGCTGAAAATCGAGATGCAGGCCCCCTTTCTGCCTCCCACTGAAGCATGCAGGACCTGTCTCCAAGAACAAAGAAAAAGATGGGTTGACAACGACAAGCTGCGTTACCATGGGGTGCATCCGGCTGGCCCTGCTTGTCTTTGCATGCACGAACGGGCTGGCGTCCGAAACATGGCCAATGAGGACGCAGAAGTCAACTCCGAAGGACATGCCGCCCTCGGCACACGATATGCGACCAAATGGAGTCGCAAAAGCAACCGAAAGAGAAAAATAACATTTTAAAATCAGAGATGTCAACAAGAACAAAAAATACGAAGAGTGCATCATTCTTGTCTCCGGCCGCTGGGTCGGGGAACGAGGTTGCGTTCCGGAACGAAGTCACAGCTTGACTGGAAGATGTCCGTTGGGACAACTTGGGGACATTGGGGGCAGACAACATCTCCCACTTGAGGCTCACTGTCGTGTTTCCGGTGTCACATCGTGACTAAGGAAGTGCCGCCCATCTGGCGAAGCACTTAGGAATACGGACATGCGTTTTTTGCTTTCAAGCTTACCGACCAATCGGTGCCGGTGAGAATGGCCGCCTTTCACTCGGTGACAGAAGCCCACCAATCGCTTGACATGTTTGCTTTGCAGAAAGTCGCTGAAGACAAGGCTGCCAACGCCGATTGTTGCACACACGGTGCACGATGCCCGGTTCTCTTTTTCCAATGTCCAATGGCATCATAAGAGTCGGGACTCGTTTACGAAAACATCGGGGCACGCAAGGGATGGTCTTCCCGCCTGGCTCGTCTGGCTCGTCTTTGACGATGGCTGACTGGCGCATCGTTTCGTGTCCTTGTTCAACTGCCAAAAAGCCCTGGTCGCGATGCTCTCGAGTCCTCTTTCTCCCATCAGTGAGCCGCGGGCAGTCGACATAAAGACAGGCAAAGCGCCAGCCGGACTGTCTCACAGGCGAGCTCCAGCGCGCCCAGCAGGAGGGGCCAGGCTAGTTTAGCTTCGAGTTTCGCGGGCCCGTCCTCCGGATCCCGGTCCACTAAAAAAAAAGTACGCTCCAAGGGCCCTAGTGGACAGTCCTTCTGGCGACGTATGCCAAGACCGAAGACAGAGGATGGCCTACTGGGGCTCTATCTCCTTCCCAGACGAGCCAGGCTTTGAAGACCACTGTGGGAAGACAGGAAGATGACAAAATGGGCCAGGTGGAAGAGTGTGGGCATGAACAGGCCATCTTCTCAGTCTTTAGGATACCGGGGAGCCCGGCCTGGCATAAACAACAAGAACAAAACGTCTCGGAATTGCCCTGCAAGTTGCAGTGCTAATATCTCACGAAAGAGGGGGCCTATTCTCGGGAAGGAGTACAAAGTAGGACGAGTGAGAAAGGGAAACCGGCAACGAAAGAGCGAGAGGCGAAAAGGCGAAAGGAAGTGAAAACGACAACGATACGTCGCAACTTAGCAAGGGAAAGCAGAAAGAGGAGAAGGCCCCCAGTGAGACCCAGTGAGAAATGAGAAAAGAGGCTTTCCCAGGAGCCGAGTTGTCGGGTTCGGCCTTCAGAGGGCAAAGTGGAGCGCAACAAGCAAAAACCAATAGAGTCGTTCTCTGCCTCCTACCAAGTGGGCTGACTGGAGTTTGCGGAAATGTGCTGTGCGGAACAAGCACGAAGGCAGAAAAAAGGAGTCACGATTACTTCGGGAACATTGCTTTAGTGATCAATCTGAGTGACTAAATTGCTTTTCAAGCAGGAGATGGACTTAAGGCCAGAATGAAAGAGAAACAAGATCCTCAAAGGGAGAGTCCTTAGAAATGACGGCATCTGTCTCTGAAGAGAGACGCTCTTTTGAAATGAAAAGGGGTCAAAATTAGTCTGAAAATCGGACAGAAAGGGGGCACCAAAGCAATGGAGGCACTTTTCTTGCTATCGTCACTCTTTTTTTGCCTCATACTTCGTGAAGGGAGACTGACCCCCTGAAAAGAGGCAAAACAGAGGCAAAAGCAAAGAAAGTGCAGCAAAATGCAGCAAAATGCCCCCCTCCCAACGTTTTGAGAGAGCCAATCCGTTGGCTCGGAACCGTTTTGTGATACATCATAAGAGACTAAAACACTGCAAAACACACAAAGGAGGGGAGAGAAGACACAAAAGGAAGGAGAGTCAAATGGGGAAGAAAATCAATGAGGGAAAATCCAGACGAAAATGCTAGCTGAACATGATGTGCTTTCGGAGTTGTGCACCGGCTGTGGCCTCCGTTCTCGTGAAATCGACACTGCAACGGGGACCATGAAAAGAAAGGCCATCGAGTTCGAGGTACCAAACATCACTAGAAATAAATTGTAATTTAATCCGGTGACGATGCTATGAATATTAATCGGTGATTGTCAATTTTTACATCACAATTCAATCATTGCAGCTTTTCTCCATCGTTGAGGGGAAAAGCACGAAGCTTATGCGGCCTCGAGATGCTTAACGGGCCGACCTGGTGAGGGGAGGCACCGAGTAACGCCGTGATGGAGGGCGCAAAGGCCAGCACAGAAAACAGACGTAACAACACAACACGTCATATATTCACAAACGGTCACGGTTAATCGGGTCAAAGAGCGGGTCAAAGAGCAAGTAAGTAAAAACATCGTTAACAGTAGAAACCTAAATCAAATTGTTCCTCCACGCACCCGCTATATAACAAAAAGAGGACTCAAAAGAAAATCTATCTATACATCCCTATCCAAGGTAAAATGCACTGCAAATGTCATGTGCATTTCGTGCCACCCGTAGAGAAGTTACACCGGGTTGTTGGCAGCAATAGACCGGCTAATCTGCTCGGCAAACCAGTTGGCCGAGTCGTCGACCATGGCGGCGGACTCGGCCATGGTCAGCACGGTCTTGATGCCGACGCCGACTTGGTCGCTGCCGCCGTTGTACTGGCGCACCGTGTTGATAGCCTGGTTGATGTCGGCCGGGTCGGGGAAGGCGCCAAACTGCTGGAGGGCAGTAGCTAGTTCGCGGACGTCGGCGACGGCGGGTACGGCGATTTGGCGGTCAAAGGACTCGGTCATGTCGATCTGGTCGAGGACAGAGCGACGCGAGGTGGTGGCCAGGATCAGCAGACGGTGGCCCTTAGGGGGCGGTGCCTTGAGCAAGGTCATCAAAGCCTGGACCATGACGTTGGACATGCGGGGACCGACGGGGTTCCATTCGATGAGACGCTCGATGTTGTCGATGATCAACAAACTGAGAGGGGACTTGTAGGCGTCGGTAAAGACCTTGTGCAGGTAGTCCTTCTTGCCGGCCTCGTTGAAGTAGCCAACCAAGTTTTCGGGGGTGACTATACTGTTAGTAGATGTTCATATAAGAGTGGGCGTCAGGAGGTGTACATACTAGCTTTGATAAAGGGGAAGGCGCTCTGGATAGCGACGTGGGTGGCCAGCGCCGTCTTTCCGCTACCAGCCGGGCCGTGAAGCAGCACGGACAGATTCCGCAGACGGTCTAGCTGGCGCACGTTGTTGGCGTAGACCATGCACTCTTTGACGATGCTCTGGATGTTGACCGAGTAGTCAAGGATGCCGTAGGTCAGTGCCTGCTCGAGCTCCTCGTCGGATACACCAAAGGCGGCCTTGACTTCCGTCAGGGCGTTCTCAAAATCGCTCATGTTGACCTTCATCTGCGAGACGTCGTCGCTGATGCCGGCCATGGTGTCTACCTTGATGTGGCGGTTAAAGGCAAAGGACGTGGCACTCTTGACGAGACCCGACAGCTCGGCACCGCTAAAGTTTTTGGTGCGTGCAGCCAACTTATCGACGTTGACATCTCGGTCCAGGATGTCGTTTTGCAGCATCTTTGCCGTGTGAATCTTGAGACTGGAGGGGTGTTGGTGTTAGTGCGTGCTATAACAGTAGAGCAAGAGAGCGAGATGACTTACATCTGAACACGACCTGTCTCATCGGGGAGCGAGATCTCGATCTGGACCTCAAGACGACCAGGACGCAGCAGAGCATCGTCAATCATGTCCTTGCGGTTGGTCATGCCGACAAGCAGAATGTTGTTAAGCTGGTCGACACCATCGAGCTTACTGAGAAGCTGGTTGACAACACTGTCGCCGACACCGGTTCCGCCACCGGCACCAGAGCCTCTCTGCTTGCATACAGCGTCCAGCTCGTCGAAGATGATGACGTGCAGCTGCGACTCGTCTCCCTTCTCCTTGTACTCCTTCTCTGCATCGGCCTGGAATGTGTTAGGAGGCTGTTACACAAGTAGCTCGTGGGAATGCATTTGACTTACAAAAAGCTTCCGGATGTTCTCTTCACTCTGACCGACGTATTTGTTGAGGACTTCGGGGCCGTTGATGACCTTGGGTTCTGTGAAGAGTTAGTATAAGTATTTGATATCATTTGAAAGAAATGGTAATGACATACCTCTTGCGTTCAGCATCTTGCCGATTTGTCTCGCAATGAGCGTCTTGCCTGTACCGGGCGGGCCGTACAGCAGGATACCCTTGACGTGCAGCACACCAAGCTTCTCAATCAGACCGGGCGGGAAGATGCGCGAGGCGAAAGCACGACGGAAGATGGTCGAGAACTCATTGTCAAGACCACCAATGCCCATGTCCTCAAACTTAAAGTCAGGCGCAATGATCGAGTTAGCGGCCGCACGCTTGGTCGAGCCGGACAGCTTCATCGGCGACCCGGCATTCTTGTAAAAGGCAATGTTGGTCTGCGGGACCATGATACCGCGCGCGGCCGGGTCAGTGCGCACAGCGCCCTCGCTTCCCGCACCGCCAGCGCCGGCCTTCTCCATGCTCAGGTCGGCCAGCTGCACCGTCTTAACGACAAGCGACAGCGGCGTGTTGCGCACATCAAGCAACAAACGCTGCCCCGGCGAGAAGATGTGGTTGGCAAACGTCTGTGTCATTTGCTGCGCGAGTGCGTCCTGGTCATAGGTGGTGTCGGTGAACTTCTTGGCCGAGGCAAAGCCGACCTCGACGTCCATGGAGCCCAGGTAACTCTGGCGACCCGTGCTGCTCGAGAAGGGGTTGTAAATTTCGGCGACGAGCTCATCCATCATGCCGACGCGCAGCCATGTGCGCTGGGGGTCCGAAAGAGAAATACAGCCGTCGGGGAAGCCGGGCGTCGGCCGTGCAGTAACGACGTAGTCACCGTCAATCATGCTGCCTGTCAGGCGCAGGTAGAGGTCGGAGCCGTCGCGGGAGGGCGGGAAGTCGCGGGGCGAGACGGCGCAGATGTTGGTGAAGATGTACATCTGCTGGAGCGTCTTGTCTTCGACCTTGGCAAGACGTAAACGGACAGCACGGCCGCCCGTCGATACGGGGCGCTGGCCGCCGCCACCGCCACCCTGCTGCTGACCGTAGTTGGGAGGAGGTGCACCGTAACTGCCACCACCGCCGCCCTGCGGCTGGCCGTACTGCTGTGGCTGTCCACCGCCCTGGTAGCCAGGAGACTGAGGAGGTTGGCCGCCATAGCCGCGCGGGTGGCCGTAGTCCAGAGGGGGTGCACCGCCACCGCCGCCACCGCTTCCGGGACGGCCTGGCAGACCGCCGCGGGGGCCCTTGCCGAAGAGGTTGTTCCGCAAATCCATGATGACGAGCGGGTATGTGGGAATGTGTTTCGAGTTTCGTAGATTCGATGGAGAGTACAGCTTTTGGCCGTCTCTAGAATTGAAGATCGAAGAGCAGGTCCTGCTTGAGGAGAGAGATGTCGATGTGTTCGTAGAAAGGCTAGCTGTTCGAAGGATAGTCAGCGATGGACTGGTCGACTATGAGCTGGCAGTAAGCTGTTGCTGAGTGTTACCTGTCGGCCGTTTGTATTGTTGAAAGGGATGAAGTAATTGACAGCCTTTATGATCGCCAATTGTTGTTGTGGAGAGAAAATAGAAACAACGGAAAGCGGAAGGAGCTGTTCTTGGGAAATGTTGATGATCAGGAAAGAGCTGGATTGCTTCAGTGTCGTTTCAGGGAGTATCGAAACGTCTCTACAGGGAGGGCAGGAGCTGGTCGCCTGGTGACGCTGCGCCAACTGTGCTCTCCGTAATGCTGACTTTGCCCCTCTTAGGTCCCCCGCTAGACGTCCAGGGCCGTTAGCGCGGCTGAACAGCCAATGCCTTCGTGGCCTAAGAATAGCGGGAACTTGTGTGTACACGAAATAAGCTGAGAGTACAAATTACGGCTCTGTTTGTCACCAATATCGTATGCATAATCAGGCAGAGGTGTGTACCCATTGGTCCGAGATAAGTACCGACATGTGTGGCATGTTCTTCAGGCTTCCAGAATAGCACATGAAAGCATCACCATTTCACCAGCTAACACATTATTTACACGTCTTCACACCATGACACAAGTTTTGAAATGTTGACAAGTCGTCCCAGTATATCTTGATAATTGTGGTCTAGCAAAACGCTATACTGAAAAAAATGCCCGAAAATGATGATGCCGCGCACGATACACACAGACGATTGTCCCTATTTTGAGCCTAGATCATATCTCATGAAAACAAAAACTTTTATACCAACACCTCAGAGTCTACATTAAACAGGCCACCTTGAAGCTGCTGTGCAGCTCGGACGCGGCGACCTTGACGCGCGAGTTAGGGCCGGCCCAAACAAAGACTTCGACGAGCCACTCGTACCAGACGCGGGTGTCGTCGGTCTGGCGCCACATGCTGACCTCGATTTCAGAATCTTGCGGGAGGTAAAGGGGTTTCTAGGGGTGTTTAGTAGGTTACTTTGAACGGGCGTAGAGTAGTCGTGAATAGTACACACCTTGAGAGGGAAGAAAATGGGAAACCATGAAATCATGTCTTTGGACTTGCGGTCAATCTGGTCGGGCCGTGTGCTGATTTCAATTGGCTCGGGCACGCTGCCGTCCTTGTTGGCCGCCGGCTGGTACAGAACAGACTCAAAGTAGCCGGCCAGACCGTGCATGACGCCGCGCGGGCGGCACACAAACGTCAGGTGACAGTGGCGCACATTGTGCTCGTTAAGGCCCGTGGCCAGGTTCATGGCACCGCCGCCGCCCGTCTGGACCTTCTTAAGGCCATGCTTGGCCGTCCAATCCTCAACAAACGGCAGGCGCACCGGGTGGACAAACTCCCATGCTTGCTGGAAGCGGGGATGGCCAGGTACTTTCTGAGACACCAAGTCAATGGCATACAGGTGTACCAGGTAGGGCGTCTCAAAAGCGTTCTCGTTGCTGGGCGCGCGGCCAGACAGCTCGGCGTACACTTTGGGGTACGAGATGGGACTGAGGTGGGCGGTGTAGGATAGCGGAATCGAGATGCCGTGGGGCCGTGCAATGTGCTTCTGGATGCCATCGAGACACTCAGGCGACAGCTCGTTGTCTCCAAAGGAACCCAGGAGCTCCGTGACCAGGATATCGACCTTGGTCAGCGTGTTGGTAGCTTCGTGGCCCTCGGCGACAGGGCCCTCCCACTCGCGCATGTCTGTCTTGATCAGGTGAACCTTGTTGCCCCAGACCTGCTTGTTCATACGCAGCAAGTACACGTAGGCGTTCTGGTTCTTCTCGAGCGCCCACAGCTGGATGGGCACGCCCGTGGCCTTGCTGGCACGGATCACGCGCGTCACCAGAGGACCACGACCGGCACCGGCGACAGCCACCACCAACTCCGGGATGGTGGGCGAGCCTGCGGGTACAGCCGCTGCTCCAGGACGAGGGATGGCTGACGAGGGTCGGTCCAGCCTCTTCCAGTCGGCAATGGCGGCTGCAATGGCCTTTTCGTACTGGTCGTACTTGACCGGGTCGCCCTCAAAGACTTCATAGGTGGCGGACTCGAGGTTGTCGGCGAGGGGTTGCAGCGGCGACTGCAGCCAATCCTGGAAGTTGGCTAGGGTCGACGTCTCCGTGACGGAGTATGGCTCTTGTTCACGCTCGAGGTGCTTAATGTACGAGAGGTGCGCATTGTGCGTGGGCTTGCGCTTCTTGTCCGACTGGTAGATGGCGGCGCCGCTGTGTGCCTCGGCCAAGCTAGGGAAGGCGTCACCTCCTGTAGAGGGAGATGAAGGCGAGGACAAGTCACTGACACTCGCCAACTCGTCGCCGCTCGGGCCGACGTCCGCCAACAGGATCCACGGCGCATTTTTCAGGCGCATGTACATGTTGACCAGCGCCTGGTGGTTCCGGCTGAGGCTGGGGAAGCCAGCGCGGTTCTGCTGGAAAATGGGCGCTGAAAATGTCAGGAAATGCATCGGTTCGGCGAACCAGCGTGTCTGCAGCTGCATTTCCGGCAGCCGCTTCGGCACGCGGACAGCCACAAACAGCCGCGGGTCGTAGTCGCACATGGTCCGAATCGTGTGCCAAGTGTCCCAGGCACTGTAGATGTCGATTTCCTCGCTGCCACTCGCAGAAGCAGAAGGGTAGGCATCGGGGCCAGACAGGGTATCGCCCGTCTCCTCGAGACCGGGCTCGCGGTACATGGGCAGGTGCACGACGACACCAATCTGCGCCGCCTGACGCAGGGCCTCCTTGATAGTGCGGCCATACTCTGCCACACGCTTCGGGTCGACGTCGGCACGAGGACCGGGAATGACGATGCTCCGCACGCCGCAAAAGCTGGCATACGACACCTCGAGGTTCAGCGCCTGGCGCGAGAGGTTGGCCACCAACGGGTCGGCCGAGTAGAGGTCGAGCCACGGGCTGCAGTAGGCGACAACCGTGGTGATGTTGGGGCCTGGGAAGAGCGTCGTGTCTTCGTCCGTCAGAGTCGGGATCGTAGGACCGGGCAGCGACGGGTTGGCACGCTCGTCCGAAGTCAGGTCGCGCGCGGCGGTGTCGGCGAGGTAGCTCTTTTGGAGCGCAACCACGCGGTCGTGGAAGTGCTTGGTGGTGATAGGTGCCGTGGCGAAGGAGAACTATCTTGTTAGTTGTGTGCAGAGCAAAATGAAGTTAAAAACGAAGAGGAAAAAGAACAAGGAACACCTACGCCAAAGTCCAGGACCCGGTTGTACTGGTCGTCGTTCAGGCCATCAGTGCGGCGCGAGTCGTGCTGGCCGATGTAGAACGAAGGTCGCGAGGCCTGATAGCCCTCATAGCCGCCGTGGGATGACTGCGGTGACATGATGGGCGGTTTGTGCGATGCGATGCGTGGAGAAGCACAGCAGAAAGAGGAGGAAGAGGAAGAGGAATAGAGGAGTCGGCGAATCGTTACGCTCTGTGCTGTCAAGGCCGTCTATGCCTCGGAACAGTCGTTAGAGCAACCAGCCATTGTCAGCCTCGAGAGGCAGGGATGATACAAAAAGAAAAAGACGAAAAATTGTCGACCTGGTGTTGTTTTTCTTTCGTCTTTCTTTTCCTGTCAGAATGGTCACACGAACTGAAAACTCAAGGGTTCGATGTGCCCCTCTGTGGTTCAGGGTGCTTGGCTAATGCGACTGGAGCAAAGTATGAAGTAATAAAAATAGCCCAAGAGCGAGAGGTGCTGTCGTGGTGGTGCTGCACCAAGCTCAAGCTCCAGGCCAAGGAGGTCGAGCTGGCCACGCTGCACTCGCCAGAGGACAACGACTCGACGCGTCGCCAGATTGCCGAGGTCAAAG